>PKML01030537.1:0-10896 GCA_002933935.1 Eutrema yunnanense
GGTCTTGAGTAGTCATTTTAGGATCTTGAGATGGGGTAGATTTAGGAGATTCAAGGCATGATCTAAGGTGTTTAGGATTAGATTATCTATTATCCTTCTTTGTTTAATGTTTTTATTGTTAAATCTAGCTTGAGAGAGTGGATTTAGATCATAGGCATTTCATGCACACCAAGTGTATGATGAAATGCCTTGATCAATTATTCAAAGGATTTATGTTCTTAGCCTATGAGAATAGTTGTCTAAGGCATATTTTTGGTTGATCTTAGTTTATATTCTCAATGCATGTTGATTGATAATTCACAAATGAGAGTTTGCTTGCTAATGAATTTGATAATTAACATAGTGATTAGTGCCTTGAAAGAGGACTAATCAAGATTAGAGATCATTAACCTAGGGATAGCTTGTTTGTGTGAATGAATGTCTTGGATCATGCTTTGGTTTCCTAATATCGATTACCCCATCTTAGGATTCGCTTTCTTATTGCTTTTACATCTTACTTAGTTTCTTATTACTAGTTTGAACTTGATACTTAATCAAAAACCCCTTTTATTAGCTTAACTCATTTAGTGCCTTGCATTCTTAGTGTTTAGGACTACTTCCCAATATTGGATTCGATAACCTCTTACTACATCGGTTAGAGGGTATTGATACCTCCTTGGATTGCAAAAATCCTTGTATCAATTTGGCGCAGTTGCCATATTGGGATTTGATTTTGACATTAAGATTTAGGTTCTTTGTGAGATTAAGCATTTTTCTTTTCTTTTGGATACTAATCTCTCTCTCAAGCTCTCTCTTGTAGGTACATGAACACAAGGTCTAGAGGCGAAGCAAATCTTGTTTAGCCTAGGGACAACATTCACCTATTGGATCGTGGTATTAGAGCAAGCAGAGAGAGGGAACGGCTTGCACACCTTGCTAGGCTTGGTATGGAGCACGTGCAAGACCAAGCTCAAGAGCATGGTCAAGAACGTGGCAATGGAAACCACCAAGACCAAAACCCCCACGCCCACCGTCCACAACCTCACGGCCCCAACCCAAACCCACCCGCCCATAATGCTAGAGCTCAAAACATTGTTGGAGCGGGTGATGCGGCAAATGCTCATTTTAACCGCCAAGGGATTCATGCACCACCGGTTGAATGCAATGACTTTGAGGTCAAAGCAAGCTTCATCAACATGGTGCAAAGTAACAAGTTTCATGGCCTTGCGGTAGAAGACCCTCTTGATCATTTGGATCACTTTGACCGTATTTGTAGCTTGACAAAGATGAATGGAGTGTCGGAGGATAGCTTCAAGCTAAGGGTGTTTCCTTTTTCTCTTGGAGACAAGGCAAGACAATGGGAAAAGAACCTCCCTCAAGGTTCCATCACCTCTTGGAATCAATGCAAAACCGCCTTCCTTGCCAAGTTCTTCTCCCACTCAAGAACGGCCAAGCTAAGGAACGAGATATCAAGCTTCACTCAAAGAGCGGATGAGAGCTTCAATGAAGCATGGGAGCGGTTTAGGAGCTATACATCGCAATGCCCTCATCATGGATTTTTGGATGCTTCACTCCTAAGCACTCTATACCGTGGAGCATTGCCCAAGATCCGCATGTTGCTTGACACCGCTTCTAATGGAAGCTTCTTGGGCAAAGAAGTGAATGAAGCAATGGAGTTGGTAGAGAACCTTGCATTGAGTGATGGTACTTATGGTGATGACTATGATCGGTCTACAAGGACCACAAGTGATAATGAGGAGCAAAGGAGAGCCAAAGAGATGAAAGCTCTCAATGACAAGATGGACAAGCTCCTTAATGCTTCTCAAAAGATGGTTCACTTTGTTAGTGATTCGGAAGGCACTCATCGAGCACAAGAACATATGGTGGATTTGAGCAACCAAGAAGAAGTGCACTACATTGGGAACAATGGAGGTTATCAAAGGAGTTACAATAACAACTTTGCTCAACAAAGGACCTTCCCCACTCAAAACCAAGGCCAAATCTTTGTCCCTCAACATCAACCTCAAGGACAACAAGGAGGCTACTCCAACAATGCTTCTTTCATTCCTCAAGATCAAGGTCACAACTCCATGACTCAAGACCTTGATGTGAAAAATGTTCTTCAACAACTTCTCCAAGGCCAAGCAAGTGGAGCATTGGATATAAGTAAGAAGATGGAGGAAATAAATACAAAGGTAGCTTGCTCATACAATGATCTCCACAAGAAGTTTGAAGCATTGAATTCAAAAATGCAAGAAATGGAGGCCAAGGTAGCCAATGGGGAGAAAGTACAACAAAGTTCTTCACATGGGAAAGAAATACAAGCCTCAAAGGAGTATTGCAATGCCATCTTCTCAAAGGAGTCACACCACATTGATGATAAGGTCGCCGCCACTAAAGAGATTGAGCCTCTACTCTATGGATCACAAGCTCCCTTGAAGCTCAATGAGGACATTGAGGAACAAGGTGGGGAGCTGACCTTTATGATGGATGAGGACGTGACCATGGTTCAAGAACCAAAGGGGTAATGCTTCTTGCATTGATTCACCAAGCACAACTAGGATCGAGCCTAAGTCTCTCCCCAAGCTTGGTAATCCCGGTAAATTCTCTATTGCTTGCTCTCTTGGAGATTTGGAGATTGAGGATGCTTTGTGTGACTCCGGGTCAAGTGTGAATGTGATGTCCAATGAGATGCTCAAAAGTCTAGGTATAAGGACCCTCACCTATCATCCATCACCTATCACCTTTGGAGATGCTTTTTCGAGAAAGCCATTGGGTCTTCTTGAAAACTACCCATTCAAGGTAGGGAATTGCATAGTCCCAACCGACTTTGTGGTCATGGAGATGAGAAAGACCAACAAACTCCCTCTTCTCCTTGGAACACCGTTCCTCCTCACTACCGGTGCTAGCATGAACTTTAAAGAGAAAAAGGTGGTTCTCTTAAATGTAGATGATAAGGCCTACTACCAAATGAAGATCTCCTCCAACAAGCTTTATGGCACAATCACTATGGAAGATGATGGGTTTTGCATTGAAGAAGCTCATAGATTTGAGCATGTGGGTAGTTGTGAGATGGTTCATGAAGCTTCGCCCCCAAAGATCTCTGAAAAGGAAGAGAAACCCCGTGAGAAGACGGTTTTGGGTTATGCTAATGGTAATGAAGCTTATGGAGTTGATGTAGCTTGCTTGGATTCTCCCCCTCCTACCACACATGAGGACGTGAGTGAGATTAAAAGGAAGCAAGAGAAAGGTGAAGGCACTAAGGCCAAAATGAAGAAACAACGAACACCGCTCATTTATACCCACTCGCCCACTCATCCTGCCACATCCCTTAAAAGTCGCGCAGACGCTACAGGATCCCTACAAACTCGCCCTGCGCGCAAGCTAGAGATCAATGAGAATCCCGAGATTACGAGATCGTACCACCTGAAGAATCAATTAAATCCCGAGATCACAGTTCCGCATCCTCAATGATAAATCATTAAAGATACTAGGGGGCAACTGTTGGGCCCAAATTCCATACTCAAAGTCCAGCCTGATTAAGTAGGCCTAGAATTAAGCCCATCTTACTGTAAAGCCTCGCAGAGCAGGCCTACAAGCTGGATGAAACTGAGCACGTAGGAAAGGGCGAGGTCGCCGGGAGCAGGAGGTCGCATCTCAGCTGTCAAACATATCAACTCAAAACCTAGCCGAAGGAGAGAAGAAGATGACCGAGTCGGAGAATACCTCGCCTCGATCACCTCATCTCGAACAGCTTGCCTCGTTCACCTCACCTCGGCCAGCTCGCCTCGGCCAGCTCGCCTCGGCCAGCTCGCCTCGGACAGCTCACCTCGGCCAGTTCACCTCGACCAAAACAAGGTTGAGCAGATGCCAAACCGATGTCACGCCTTGGATTAATCAAAACCATGCCTCGGTTGAATAATGACTAAACCGAGGCCGAATTAGGACCAAACCAGAACCGAACCAACTCGGCAGCTTGATAGAAAAAAGAGGTCGAGCCCACAACAGAGCAAAGGCTGATAGGGACGAGGTCGAGCCGGATACATTGTGGTCTGAAGCAAAGGCTGATAGAGACGAGGCTAGGTTTATCTTTCAATCATAGTGGGCCAAACCGCAAGCCCATTAAACGATTCAGGTCGTCTTTTGCCCTAGAAGACGATCCAAGTCGGCGGCCACGTAAAGATAAAAGGAAATCTTCCAACTATCTTCCGGGATCCTCGCTTTGGCGGTTTGACAAGACCTGTATAAATATATGTTGTAAGTCATTCATGAGAGTAGGGTGGACAGTTGCACTTTCCTCCTTCTCTAGAAACAAAAATTTCTTGTCATTCCCCCATACTTAGATTTTTCATGTGGGCTTGGAATGATAAGCTTCTAAACTTCTCACAAACGAACCATGGGTGCCTCATAACAAATTTTGACCAACTAAGACTCTCTTTCAGGCTCTTGTTTCCTTTTGGTTTGACCGCTTTAACCCAAAGCTTTCTCTTAACTCTGAAACTTCTTATGGATCTAAAGAGGAAGATCTAGATAAGCGACGAATCTAAGACAAGGTTTGTAGAGCTAAAACTACACGGATCTATGTCTTACCGACCAACCGCTAGCTTTACCACGCTCTCACTCTCTTCACCGGAAAAAGTCACAGGAAAAATACATATCTCTCGCTTTTCCTTTCTTTCTCTAAAGTTTGCCAAAGATGAGAAAACACTAAGAAGAAGTGGGTATTTATAGACTAAGGACGAGGTAAGAGAAGATTGACATTTGGACGACGGTGGTAGGGCGAAATCAGCGGCAGCGTCATGCAGCGACACTTGCCCGGACACATGCCAGAAATTCCTCTTGGATCGCCACTTGGCCGTACACATGCCAGAAATTCCTCCTGTACCACCACCTAGTCCGACACAAGCCAGAAAATCCTCCTCGGGTCGCCCTAAGCCCGACATCCACCGGAAATTCCCCTTTGGGCGCCACTTGTCCGATTCCAACTGGAACAGATTCTTCCCCGACTAACTTTGATCTTTCCCCGGCTAGAAAATATATCTTCACTCGGTTGAACAATTTTCCCCCGGTTGGATTAAATTTCTCTCGGTTGAAATCGATTTTTCCTCGGATGGGTTAGATTTCCCCAGGAAAACATATTTTTTGGCTAAATCCAACTCCTCGGTTAAAATGCACTATCATGGCTAAAAATCAGTGTTCTCGACTATTTTTGCCTTACGAAGGTTTCCTCCGAGTTATTTTGGAAATGGCTCGCGCCAAATCCCTTCAGGCTCGACCAAAGTGCTTAACTTAGTCTCCTCTTTCGACTCTAACCTTCCCTCAGTTGAATTATTTTAACTTTGATTTTCTCGACGGCTTTCCTCTCTTGATCGGGTTTCACATTCTCCCCCCCCCCCTTATTAGAATTCGTCCTGAATTGTCTCTACGGTCTTGATGACTCTCCCGTCTCAAAGATAACGTTCCCTTCAAAGAATTCTCGATATTCTTCTCTAAACCGCTCCTCGTCCTCCCATGTCACAACCATCCGGTTTTGCCTCCCCCTGAACACTTGGATTTGAAAAATCGCACGGTTCTTGAGTTGTTGTAATCGTCTAATCTTGATGGGTCATTCCGGGAAAGTTAGATCGGTTTGTAATTCCTCGATCCGCTTTTTCTCTATGACGTTGGGGTCATGTACATCCTTATGAAGCATGGAGATGTGGAACACCGGGTGAAGATTTCTTTCCGGTGGTGAGCCTAACATGTATGATACTTCCCCAACCCTTCTAGATATACGATACATGCCAATATACCTAATGGAAAGTTTACTAACCTTGCTGAAACGTTCTTTGCCTTTATGGGCTGTTACTTTGAGATATACTGAATCTCCTACTTCAAAGATCACATCTCGTCGACCTCGGTCCGCGTATTTTTATGTCTGTCTTGGGCTTTTTCACGTTAGTTGATGCGTCGAGATTGCTCTCGACATGTTTTACCCTTTAGCTAGGCTGCAAGTGCACAGCAAACCCAGTAGTATTTAGGGATCGAATCCACGGGGGTGTACGTTGTCGATTTCTATCGGTTTCTAACTTGTGTCTAGACCTAATAAATTTTTATGAATTTTGTTTGTCACGATTGTAGCTGGAAAAATTAAACTAAATTAAGCGATGAAGTAAAACAGAAAGTAAGCTAAATAAATAATTAAAACGAGATTTTAAAACAATTAAAACGAAGTGTTGGGCAATTGGGAATTCTCTAGGGTTTATGGCCGAAAATCATAAAGAATTTGGTAGGATTTCTAAAGCGACTTTTTGTCGTCTATGGATTATTGAACTTGGAACACTGACACTATGTGTAGTCTACTTTCGTACACCCTACACACCGACAATCAACCGGTAGCTTTCGTCTCCGGCCGCGCAAAAAGTTACGGTGATACTCAAAAGTCGTTAACACTCACAATCCCTCCACAAGTATACTTTCGTATCTTTTGACGGTTTTGGTCGTCTACTATAGGTCACGCATATGGATCCAGTACTTTTGTAGTTCTAAAAATATCTAAGCTCGATTGTAAGGTTATCAATCAAGCAAAAACGCATTAAGAAAAAGGATAGAACGAAGAACCCTAATCCTAGTCTAAAAACTCAATGAATAATGGAACCATGAGAGCCCCTTTCAAACCCTACACACAACAAGAGAACTACTCAGCCATAGCTGAGATAAACATAATCAATATATTGAAAAGAAAACAGTAAGAGAAGGGATGAAGAAAGGCTTCTCTATCGAAGAACTCGAGTCGAGAATCCTTGCTCCAAACCGAAGAACAAGAGTAACAAGTGTGCAAGGGATTCACCTCTGCCTTAAGCATGAAAATAAATATGTGTGTGTCTCTAAAAGACGTAAAACAAGTATTTATAGTTTTCACTTTGTTTAGGGTTTGATGTGAGAAGACGATTTTGGCCTCAGGTGAAGAAACGAGCTCGTTTTGGTCCGACAGGGACTGGCCGTATGTGCGGTCCTTCTGGCCACGGAAAAAGGATGTTTGGCCGCGGGTCGAGCTTTCCTTTCCATGGTGAACTGGTGGTTGGCCGCGGGTGGAAGCTCTCTGGCCGCGGTGAACTCTTCTATGCGGCAGCTTCATCTGCCTTTAGCGCTTCGGGTATATTTAAGGATCCGACCATTGGATCGTCTCCAATCCAATTGTATTTGAAAGTTGGTTGTATCTATTTTTTTGTGTCCAAATTTGGTGATGATCAGACTGTGAGAAAGTCGTATTTGATTGCAAGACTTATGACGGTCCGAGTTTATCCAAAAACGTACTTTAGTTCTGAAATGCATTCTTTTATCCCAAGTTACCTGAAATGTCTTTCAAAACTCTACAACATGAAAATCATTTGAAAATTATTGAAAACAGAGTTAAAACACATGCAAAATATATTAAAGTGATCCATAAAAATGGTCAAAAATCGGTGTTATCAACTCCCCCAGACTTAGATCTTTGTTTGTCCTCAAACAAAACAGAAATCTAAACTCGAAAAAAGTTTTGAAAACGTAGGAACTAACAAAAATCTCAGTGACCGTCCTTCTAAACCATAACTAACGTAATGAATCAATCGGACTTAGTCTAGAAAATTCTCACTAAAGTACTGCAACGCTAGTCCTAGGTATCTGTCATTTAAAAATCTAACCATTTAAACTATAACTTTAAGTCAACTAGCTCTTAACATTCATTAAAAGGTTGTGTAATTCTCATTAATAATACTAACCAAGACAATCGAGGCTATGCATTAAGGGTTTTTTTAGAGGTGAGGTTAAAAGTGTTTCGGGTTACCGTATTTCCGCCGGAGGATGCTAGATATTATGCATAACACAAAGAGAGGGTGAAGCTGTTGATATCCATAGTTTCCAGTCACTTCCTACTCGCATAAGTGTAGTTGCGAATTATTTCTTTTCCGCTACTTTTCTGTCTTTGACAGAACTTTTCTACCATTCCCCCAAACTTTTATTCGGGAAATGATTCGAATGGCTTCTCGAAGAAATGTCCTTATAAACGAAACATGGTTGCTTTGGTATAAAAACATAGAATACCCAAAGACTCTTAGAATTTTGTTTCTTTTCCTTTCGATTTTTTTTTTAAATGGGAAACGCCTTTAAACGGGAGTCTTACGAAGGACGAAAGTTACCAATGATAAAATATTTCCATGGCAACTTTTAAGCTTGATTTGTTTTTTGATACCTCCATAACCGAATCTCGAGTGACTGAAAACTGTGTCGTTCCTCCCTCTCCGACGTTTTTTCACATATCTACACATAAGACAACAAGAGAGGCAAGAGTGAGGTTCGAAAATGATGGTTAAAGTTTAGGGTGTGGTACCAACTAAAGATGAACTGACCATCTAGGACAACAAAGAGTGGTAAAAAGGAAAAGATGTCCTAGATGTATGATTTGTTGTCTCGCATAAAACAATTGATGAGAAAATTAAATTTAGATTAAGTTCAAATAAAGTGAACTTGTGTATCATGTCGGAAAGAATCTCTATGGATCGAAATCCTATGGGGATGTCGCATTGCAAGCACTCTAGCTACCGCCTAATCTAGTACCAAACCATAAAAGAGTTGGCACGAGAAAATAGAGTAGAAGAGCACATATCTAAATCATCATAGGTTTTGTTTCAATGTTCCTAAAAAATACTTAATAAAAATAGAAAAAAATTACACGAATAGTTTAAAATTAAAGCGAAAAACAAGTAGATAAATTCAAAGCAAATCAAAATAAATTAGTAACAGATAAACATCCTCCCCCAGACTTAAATCACATTGTCCCCAGTGTAAAAAAGTTGGTGAAAAGATGGAAAAGACATGAAAATAAAACTATTTAAAAAAAAAAATAAGAGGGAAGAAGAATGATTGAACCGTGGTGATGATGTGTATGGCTAGGCGTCGCCTGAGTCATTTGTCTCTGGGCCGGGCATGTTACCATCGAACTGGTGATGCTCTTCGAGAAAGCGTATTACACGCTCGTATCGCCTCTCTTGTTGTGCTATCTTCTTCTCCATGGCTGTGTATTCTGGTCTGTGTGCATGTGAGGAGCTCGCGATAGCGGATGGTGCACAGGCCTGTGATAGTAGTAGTAGTCGAGTACGCTATGCATCTGCATCTCGGTTGGCCTTAGCCACTAAGAACTCGCTGATAGTGTATGGTAGGTGCGGGGCAGTATGTACATAGTTCATCGTCTCCGGTATCCATCTAGGTGCTGCTCCATCTCGAAGTCTAGAGACATAGTTAGAAGGACTCACAGATGTTTGGGCAAAAATCGTAACCGAATCTGTCCCGGTCGAGTGATGCGCGAGAGATAGTTCGGTCTCATGAAAACTGCATGAGATAGTTCGGTGAATGGAATTTATAGAGTTACAAGCTCGCCTTTGCGAACAGTAGCCACATTTGCCCGTGAAAAGATGGTGTGCGCCAAGAGCTTGTTTACGAAGCGGACAGCGAGATGCGTGAGTAGGGAATCCTTTGATCTTCCGTTGTCGTAGACGCCTTGTTCCATTGTGTGCCACAAGCCTCCATCGGGGTCCTTCTCGGGGTTAATATCATCGAGATATTTAAGCTTCAAAGCTTCACAAAGTTCTGGAATGGTTAGTGCATAAGAGTATCCACGTACGGTAAAAGTAAGTGTACCGTCATTTGCTCTTAGATTAGAGCGTCTCTTGTAGCACATGGTGACGGTTGCTAAGAATTCATTGGTGAGATCATTGTAGGTGGGGAGATTGAGCTCCATGAAAGGTCGTAAGTTAAGCATGTCGAGATACCAAATCACGCCTTCTCTAATCTCGAGCGCTTCGAGAGTCGAGTAATCTATACAAGGTATTGATTTGATAACCATCCTTTTGAGCTTCTCGAGGTATTCGATATTCGGGTCCATAGGCTGTCCGACATATCATACTCTCGGTTTCGGTTCCAGAGGTGGCGTCGGTTCACGTGGAGGAGGTGTCAGGTCACGTGGAGGGAGTGTTGCGCAAGCTCGAGTCCGCGGTCGCCTTCGACTCATCACAAACTCGGCGAGATTAGTGTCATCCTCCACACTAGTTGTATCCGATCCTCCTTGGATCTCCTCAGGATGCCTGATATTGATCTCTGGGATGATTCTCCTACGTATTCGCTCTTCTTAGAGCGTGTTATGCGAGATCTCATGTGGTCCATTGTTCCTACAAAATAGAAAACAAATCTCGGCAATAATATGAATATGGTTGTGATTGAAAAGTTTCAATGCGCGATGATACTAAATCGAGTATCAAGAGACACATTCAATCTACAAACGAGTAATATCAAACATAAATATAGTAAATCGAGGTGATACTTATTAATTTAGGATTTGTGACGTTCATACATAAAAATTCTAAAAATAGATTTTAAGCTCATTCTTATGCAAATTTAATAAATTATCGTATACTAATTATCAACTAAACAAGACTTGGCCAAATTAATCAAAGTTACTCTCCAAATTTTTTTTTAATTAAGCTTAAATTTTCAAATTCCATAAATCTCAAATCCATAATAATTAAGTGTAAAGTGGAAATCTTATCATTCTAGAAGTTTAATTTAGAGTTCTCTAATAATTTATAACCATCATAGACATACACCTATTTAATTTAAGAAAAACTTTTTGGAAAAGTAGAGGTTTTAGGATAATACCTTGTTGGAAAAGATGAGATAGTTGTAGAATTGGAATATTCTTTGAAAACGATTGAGAATGGACCAAAGAACTTTTATAAAAGCTTGAGAATTGAAAAAGTTGTTCATGCTCAAAATCTCCAAGTCTCTTGGAAGAGAAGAAGAAGAAGAGAGCTTTTAATTTAGAAATACTCGACGTCAAAAAATATATATATAGAAATACTCCTTTTGATCTTTGAAAAGTTGTTTTATTGCAAAAAGAAGTTT
>PKML01030684.1:0-28602 GCA_002933935.1 Eutrema yunnanense
AAGAGCACTCCGCTAGTTGATCTATCACTGGAACAGCTAGCACACGTAGAACGCACCAACAGGAAAGCAAAGAAATCAGCTAAGATGAACAACAATCAAGTGGGGTTGGTTCGTGATGCAGCTGGAGCTTACAGAGACCAAGAGGGTCATTTGTGCAATGAGCAAGTACAGCGTCTCAATGGAGAAGGAATCGTCATTCCACCTGCTCCTGTTGTTGATGAGAATGTCGCTGGGAACGCGAACAATGCTGTGGTTAATCGTGGAAGAACGATTGGTGAGTACAACAGGCCAGATCAGTTTTTCGCCAATCGGTCAGCGATTCGTCCTCCTGCATATGAGAGGAATGACTTTGAGCTGAAACCTGCGTACTATACTCTTGTGGGACAGCATCTCTTTCATGGTCTTCCTCATGAACATCCGATGGATCATGTGGAGAAGTTCGAGGACTTGGTCACTAGCATCAAGAGCAATGGTGTGTCCTACGACTATCTCTTCTGCAAGCTCTTCCCCTACTCTCTAGGCGGAGATGCTACTTACTGGCTGAGGCAGCTACCTGCTGGATCGCTGACTAATTGGGAGGACACTAAGAGAGCCTTCCTGATTAACTTCTATGATGATGGACGTTCTGAAGATCTGAGGAATAAAATCTCCACATTTTCTCAAGGACCTACTGAGGCGGTCAAGGCTGCTTTGACAAGATTCAGATTGTACCAGAGAGATTGTCCACATCACAGATACTCTGATGTGCAGCTGCTGGGTATCTTCTTTAGAGGAGTAGATTGGAGGTATCAGATGGGTTTGGACGCTTCGAGCAATGGTAATTTCAACACCAGGTATCCTGAGGACGCTTATGTGTTGATTGAGAACTTTGCATCTAGCAGCAGCACAAAGAGTGCAGATTTCGAGCGCAAGAAGCTGGCTAGTAATCATGATGGGTCGCAGATCGCTGAAGTTAAGGCTCAGCTGGATTCTATGCACAGTCTTCTGATGGGAAAGACAACAAAGGCTGTTCATTTTGCTGAAGATGTTGAGGTATTCAATGAAAGTGAAGCAGAAGACGTCAACTACATTGGTGGTTCTGGTTTTCAGGGACAGAGGAACTAATTCAACAACAATCGGAGCTTCAACAACAACTTCCAGCAAGGAGGATTCAACCAGAAACCTGCCCAGAACAGTGGTTACACCAGGAACTACGGAAGTCCTTCTTACGAGCCTGTGACTGCTAAGACATCAGAGAACAAGATTGAGGCCATGCTTGAAACACTCGTTCAAGGACAGCAGCAGATCACAGTGACCTTCAATGGTAAGATGGACGCCATGTACAAAGATCTGAGTGGAAGGACCGATGCTCTCGGTATTGGTCAGAAGAAGCTGGAAACTCAAGTAGCTCAGACTTCAGAACGTTCAAGAAGACAAGAAGGTTTTCTTCCTGGAAAAGGAGAGAACCCAAGGGCACACATCAATGCCATTACCTTGAGAAGTGGTAAGGAGGTCACTTCAGGAGCAAGAGTGGACCAAACAGATGGAAATCTCGAGATGTCTGACGATGAAGACACTGAAATCACCAGAGCATCGATCGACACTACCCAGCATCGATCGACACCGATCAGAATTCTCACACGGGAAAACTCAAAATCCCGTGTATCGATCGATACCCCCCCCTGTATCGATCGATACCGAACCTGAAGACGATGCAGTAGTTGAGGTTGCGAAGGAGAAGCCTAAAGCAGTAACAGAGAGGGTCTACATACTGAGGATACCCTATCCCAGAGCTCTTGGGAAGACTAAGAAGGAGATAGAGGACACTAAATGCAAGGAAATTTTAGACAAGCTGGTTGTTGAACTTCCTTTCATCGATGCTATCAAAACTTCTGCAGCCTTCAGGAGATATGTCAAGAAGATGGTGTCCAGCAATGTGAACCTTGAAGACGGTTGTCTAATGATCACTCATGAGTGCAGTGCAATCCTAAACAACAGGATCCCAACGAAACTACCAGATCCAGGGAGCTTTGTCTTGGATTGCACAATCGCTACTGACAGGTTTGAGCGTTCTCTTTGTGACCTTGGCTCAAGTGTCAACCTCATGCCATACTCGGTTGCTAAGAGAATGGGAATGACAGACTTCACTTCTACGAGAATCTCGCTGATACTCGCTGATCGTTCAGTTAGACTTCCAGAAGGATTGCTCGAGGATGTTCCGATTATGATTGGGAATTGTTTAATCCCAACTGATTTCATTGTCTTGGAGTATGATTCGGAACCCAGAGATCCTCTCATCTTGGGAAGGCCATTCCTAGCAACAACTGGTGCTCTGATTGATTGCAGGAATGGGAAGATATCTCTTAACATTGGTGAGTTGGTCATGACTTTTAACATGGAGAAGCTGATGAAGAGACCAACCATCGATGGACAGACTTTCTTCGTTGATACCTTCTGTGATATTGCTGAGGAGTACTTCTTAGAGATGCATCCTGAGGACCCATTGGAGAGAGCACTGGTCTGTTCAGCTGAGTCAGAAGTTAATTCGAGTGATGTTGTTGCTGAATACGGGAAGATGCTCGATTCAGCACTGCCAGTATCGATCGATACCCACCTGGTATCGATCGATACCCTGCGGCCAGAAAGAATCTTGGCCGAAATAACTAAGCAAGCTGCTGGGCTTGGAGATTGGAGCGAGGAGAAAAGCTCCTAAAGTGGAACTCAAACCACTTCCTGCGAATCTGAGGTATGGTTTTCTTGGTCCTAATTCCACGTTCCCAGTAATCATTAATGCTTCCTTGAACAACGCAGAGGTTACCTTACTGCTAAGCAAGCTGCGCAAGTATCGCAAAGCTCTTGGCTATTCTCTTGATGATATTTCAGGTATATCACCGGACCTGTGCATGCATAGGATTCATCTTGAGGACGAGTCAAAGGCTTCAATTGAGCATCAAAGGAGGCTGAATCCAAACCTGAAGGAGGTGGTTAAGAAAGAGGTCATGAAACTCTTGGATGCATGAGTTATCTATGACATCTCAGATAGCTCCTGCATGAAATCTACAATAGGCCTGACCAGTTTTTCGCCAGGAATGAAATGCTTATGTGTTGATTGAGAACTTTGCATCTAGCAGTAGCACCAAGAGCGCAGACTTCGAGCGCAAGAAGCTGGCTGGCAACATGGATGGGTCGCAGATCGCTGAAGTTAAAGCTCAGCTGGATTCTATGCACAGTCTTCTGCTGGGAAAGACAACAAAGGCCGTCCACTTTGCTGCTGAGAATGAAGTGGAAGATGTTAACTACATTGGTGGTTCTGGTTTTCAGGGTCAGCGATTTGGGTACAACACCAATCGAAACTTCACCAACTATGCTCAGCAAGGAGGGTACAAATCCCCACCACCCAAAGCTCCTGAGAGTAAGATTGAGGCGATGCTTGAAACGCTCGTTGAAGGACAGCAGCAGATCACAGTGACCTTCAATGGTAAGATGGACGCCATGTACAAAGATCTGAGTGGAAGGATCGATGCTCTTGGTAATCATCAGATGCAGCTTGAAACTCAAGTAGCTCAGACTTCAGAGAGTTCGAAAAGACAAGAAGGTTTTCTTCCAGGGAGAACTGAAAACCCAAGAGCACACGTCAATGCGATCAGCTCAAGTGCAGGGAGTTTCGAAGTGGATTCAGAAATCGCCAAGGCATCGATCGATACTCCCTTGTATCGATCGATACCAGCTCAGACACATGCTCGAATGGATACAAGAACCCGTGTATCGATCGATACCCCATTGGTATCGGTCGATACTGAGGCGATTTCTGAGGAGACACCTGAGATTTTGACTGTGGTGCCTAAAGAAGTTGCGGAACGAGTCTATCTACCGAGGATACCTTACCCCAGAGCTGCTGGGAGAGCTAAGAAGGAGGTAGAGGACGCCAGATGCAAGGCTATGCTGGATAAGCTGATTGTGGAGCTTCACCTTGATGATGATAAATCTGACAAAGACGATTCAACAGCAAGAGTATCGATCGATACCCTACCTGGTGTCGATCGATACCCCTCGCAGAACAAGCCAGAAACTGTGGAAACACCTGAGCTGATTGAAGAAAGAATTCACAAACCCAAGAAGGTGAATCTTGTTCCTAAACACCTCAGAGATCCCATTTTTCCAAAGCATCTGCGTGGCTTTGAGAAGATGGTACGAAGGATTTCCCCTGAAATGTCTTTCGAAGAAGCTCTAGAACACCGTCCTCTGCTAAGTCACTTCAAAGATTGCAGAGAAAGTCTGGAAGAGATCGAAGTGCTCTTTATCGAGGCGGGACGCAGGTCGCTACCACTGCGGCAGTTCACACAGAGGGAAGACCCAGGGAAATTCGCAGTTCCATGCTCCATCTCAGGAGTTGAATTCGATGTGTCTCTCGTTGACTCAGGGTCTAGCGTCAATGTGATATCAAGGGAAATTGCTGAACGATTGAAAGCTAATATAAGACCCCCTACGATGCTTCTCACGTTTGCGAACTCCTCCACCTCACCTCCATACGGTACTATCCATGCTTTGCCTGTTAAAGTAGGAGATTGTCTGGTGCCCACTAATTTTCAGATTGTGGAGATGAGCGAAGGATCTCAAGTGTCTTTGCTCCTGGGACGACCGTTTATGGCTACTGTTGGCGCGATAATAGACACGCCTAATAAGAAAATATATTTCTCTTACATTGACGGAGGGGTATATTATGATGTAATTCCCCCTAGGAGTGCTCCCACACGTGTCTCTAGCATCGAGGTTGTCACAGGAGAGTCGTTAGCAATTGATATTTTGGAAGAACCCACTGATGAGCCTACTGTCACAGACGTTCCAGCTGAACCGCCCAGCATCCCCAAGGAAGTTGTCAAGAAAACTAAGGCAACAAAGAAGAAGGCCAAGAGCATAAGAGTCAAGAATCCCATGTCTTTTTAATCCCTCAGAAGAGTGATGGGAATTCGATTGAGTATAAGGTCAAGTGCAAAGGAACTTCGAAGCCATTCTCTAAGGCTAGAATTCTTCTTACTTCGGAGCTGAAAGAGAAAGGACAGGAGTTTGTGGAAGGCATGTTGAGCAGAACTCTGAAGATAGCAATGTCAAGTTGTGGAGCCTGTTTTGGTGCAAGCTCTCACTCTTATCCAGCCTGAAGGGCGTTACAGTCAAGCTATTGACGTTAAACGAGCGCTTGGTGGGAGGCAACCCACTGGTGAGTCTATTTATATAAGTATTTTTCTTTTTATTTTCATTCGTTTTGTGTTTGTGTCAGGATAAACAAGGAGCAAACTCGAAATCGCCTGAGTGTCGATCGATACCCTTCAGTATCAATCGATACCCTTCAGTATCGATCGATACCCTTCAGTATCGATCGATACCCTTCAGTATCGATCGATACCCTACGCGATTGAGACAGGTTCATGTCGATTTAAGCCTGGTATCGATCGATACCAGGCTGTGTGTCGATCGATACTCGATGTTCCAGCAAAGTAACTTCTTGTTTTTCCCAATTTTATTCTGTTCTTTTGTTTTCTTTCACTGACTCTAGGCTAGATAACACTGGGGACAGTGTTGTTCAAGTCTGGGGGAGGTGTCTGCTGACATTGTGTTTGTTTTTCTTAGAGTCAGTCGTTTTATTAAGTTAAAACTTGTTGGAGATAATGATCATGTGCTTGAACCTATTGATTTGATTTTGTTTTTGACTGCACATTGTTACATGATCAGTTCTAGATCGACTAATGAAAAATCCAAGGGCTGAGCAGTTGACTAGAAAACATCCATGTCTCCAACAGAGTTCTTCTGAAGCCTGAGCCAAATTTTTGCACTTCATCAATGTGGTTAGTGTTTTTAGAGCTTGATTCATCATTCATATCTGATAAAGGAACCCATGTGTTTAGAGTTATGGTATCTCTCTCCCCTATTATAAGTTGATAAATAAGAGCAAAAAAGATTGAAATGATTTTCTTCAGAGTAGAGGGTTAGGAAAATTTCCAGCGATCCCATTATTCTACTTAAGAGGGAATGATCACACAAAGGATTGGAAGCGAGGCTAGGATTTTTCTATGATGCCATTATTCGCCTGCATCCTTTGATACATAGAGAGGGAAGAACCGGGGATTTTGTGGCAAACACCATCAATACTCGCGTCTCATACCTTGATGTGTATTTGCAGAGCTGAAAATAAAAGAAAGAACATAATAAGAAATAAGTCAGGGGGAGAGAAAGTGATACAAAAAGTGAGAAAAAGGGTGGTTCCTTATCATGATATTGTCTGGTAAAGAATCTAGAAGGTTCTTGAACATTAGCTGCAGC
This sequence comes from Eutrema yunnanense, assembly GCA_002933935.1. Taxonomy (NCBI): domain Eukaryota; kingdom Viridiplantae; phylum Streptophyta; class Magnoliopsida; order Brassicales; family Brassicaceae; genus Eutrema; species Eutrema yunnanense. Next base: position 6,295 of record PKML01030684.1, read on the forward strand.
GATGAAACTGGCGATGAGGAATTTATTTGAACAATGCTGCGAGATAATGTATGGAGTCTGGAAAAGCTGTGAATGTCTACGGAGAAGTACATGGTGGTTAGATCAAAAACTGATCAGGTGACACTTGGGTACTTGGGAAGAGGGTCATTTCGATGGTTCATGAACAGGTGAGTCTCCGCGTTTTCAAACCTCTTTCTCTGTTTAGTCTTCTATTTGCTTGAGGGCAAGCAAAGGCTAAGTCTGGGGGAGTTGATATATCATGGTTTTTACCCTATTTAAGCCATGATATAAGTCCTTTTTATAGAGTCTTTCTAGTGCTTCGTAGTGTTTTAGAGTCTTTTACAGGTTCTAGCACGTTTGGAGCCTAATTGGAGTTATTGGAGCTTTCTGGAGCAGTTTGGTGCAAAGGCTGAAGTTCGTGTTGCTGAGTACCTGATTTCACGACAAGCATCGATCGATGGTATCGATCGATACTCATCGAGGCTGACACGACATGCGACTTTAATGAAGAGTTGAAGAATTGCAAATTGGTCCAGAAGTCTTTAATAATTACAAGAAGACCCTAACTCGTGATTTAGGTTATTTATAGGATTTTTACAGCCAATTTGTTGGCTATGCTTTTTATTGTATGCTTTATTCTATACTTTGATTTTACTTTTGGTTTTAGAGAGACAAGTCTGAATTTCCCTTCGTCCGAGATCAGATCTCAAAACCTCTTGTTACTCTTTCTATTTTATTGATGATCTATTCAATCATGTTGCTTTCAATCTCCATGTCTGAGTAGATCTACTTTAGGTTTAGGGTTTTCTCATAAGGGTTTTCTCTAAATGCTAGGTTGATTAATTTATAGGATTCACCATCTGAATTAGTTCTTCGCTTAGGTTGTGTTCAAAGCTAATTCTAGGTTGACGAATCTGGAACTTAGATCTTAGGATAATTGATTAGGCACGAGAGTGCAATTAATTACCTGATTGAACCTAAGGTGAGCAAATTGATTTTTCGCAGAGAGATTTGGTTTAATTGATTTGTGAACATATCAAACCTGATATTAAAGCTGATTTAGACTTTAGGATTCACAAAGAGATTTGGAATTCCTACGATTTAGATTTAGATAGTTTTCGCAACGAGAGTTGGTTAGCTATATTTTAGTGATTTGAGTTCAAGAACAGTGCGTAATCTGAATCATGTTAGTTAATTTAGCTGCATTCATTGATTTCCTGAGGAAAAACCCTGGGCCTATATTTTCCTCCATTGATTTACAACACTTTTAATTGCATACTTGTTTTCGTTTACATCTTTTGATTTAGCGTATTTTGGATCTATATAATCTATTGTGTGTCTCTGTGAGTCCTTGTGTTCGACCCCTAGCTATACTACGACAACTACTTTAGTATCTGAATAGGGTATTAATTTGAGCATATCAGTAATCAATGCCACAGAAGTAGATTGGTTAGACATTTATGTTTGAGTTTGAAACTTGTATTTAGTCATTCCCTGAATAGTTGTCTGATTCGTGACCTCTGGATTCCTGAGAATAAAGCTTTGACCTAACGTTTTTCCTTTATTGAATTTATATTGTTTTAATTGCTTTTGTTACTTTTCCAAACCAACAATATTCTTGTCTTAGCTTAGTTTCGTAATTGTAAGAATTGTAGTGTAACCTTGGTCTATGTGGATTCGATCATAAAATATTGCATTGACAACCGTTACGATTGCGGTAGTGTACACTTAGTTAATTTCCTACGTGGTAAACACACATAAATCAATTTGGCGCCGTTGCGGGGGATCAATAGCGTTACCTTCAATGTTGAATTTGAAATTTAGTCTAAGATTTACTAACACATTCTATCTTGGTCACTTGTGTGTTTTAGATGACGACGGAAAAGCTGAATATGATTACCAGGAGCAGGGGCTCTGAAAACCTTTGCGAGCTCAGCAACGAAGAGCTAGCAAGGTTAGAACGAACGAATCGGAGGGCGAGGACAAATCCTGTCATCATGGACGATCAGAACGACGACCAACAAAACGCTGCTGCTGCCGAACTGCAGAGGCTACAAAAATAAATGCAGCAGCAACAACAACCTGGCATTGGGGACCTTGACACGCCTCATGCATTATACCAGAATAGAGCTGCTATCCGCCCACCGGCCAATACTAGGCAAGATTATGAGATCAAACCTCAGATGATCGCATTGGTGAAGCAGCACATGTTCCATGGCTTACATGCAGAGCATTCTATGGACCATATCGACAATTTTGAAGAAATCTGCAGCACCACCAAGTCAAATGGGGTACTGCCCAATTACCTCAAGTGCAAACTCTTCAATTTTGCTTTGGCAGACAAGGCGCTAAGATGGCTCTAGTCACTTCCACCTGGGTCGTTGACTACATGGGAAGAATGAAGAGCTACTTTCTTGGATCACTTCTACACCAAGTCTAAGACGGCTTCGCTGCGAAATAAAATCACCACCTTCCAGTATCACGCAGGAGAGTCTTTTTGCGAAGCATGGGAGAGATTCAGAGAATACCGCAGAGAGTGCCCTCACCACGGGTACTCGGATGAGCATATACTAATCATCTTATACGATGGAGTTGACTGGGACTATAAGAACGCTCTTAATGCTGCGAGCAATGGAGATTTCATGACTAAGACTAAGGAAGGGGCGTACTAGCTGATAGAGAACTTGGCTTCAAGTTCTGAAAATCGATGCCCTAAGTACGACATAACCAAACGTGTCAATGGCGCGGATCCGCAGAAGATTGGCGAGCTGACTGCGAAAGTGAACTTACTACTGAAGGGAAATCAGAGAGGTGTGCAGTCTTGCGAGAAGGCAGGAGTTGAAATTTTCTGTCATGGATTAGCTGAAGACGAAACCAATGAGCAACATGAGGTGAACTACGTTAGTTGACAAGGGTACATGCAGAACAGATGGTTCAATCAGAATTACAGGAACCATCCGAACCTGTCTTACAGAAGCACCAATGTCGAGAATCCCAGGATCAAGTCTACCCCCAGCAAGTTCAATACCCCCAAGGAAAAACGTTTGTGCAAAACGCAGGCGTCTCAGGATTCTCTCAAGGTTTTTAGGGCCAGAACAGGTTTCAAAGTGGGTTCCAGCATAAACAACCGTTCAGCTCTTTCCAGACGACAAAACCTGCCCCATTCCAAGCTCCTGCAAGCGCTGCTAATGAATCTCGGGATGAGCTTAAGGTTCTAATGCAACAACTCCTACTCAATCAAGAGAAGAATGCTAAGGAGATCAACGTCAAGGTTGATAACATGTACAACGATCTCAACAACAAATATGAAGTTGTGTGCACTCATGTGAGGAAGTTGGATACTCAGGTTGCTCAAACTGCCGAAGCGATCAAGAGACCCCAGGGAACTCTTCCCGGGAAGGTAGAGCAGAATCCAAGAAATGAGTTCGTCAATTCCATTACACTCAGAAGCGGGAAGGAGTTGGAACCGACCGCACGAAAAAGTGAAGATGCTGATGTCGCCATTGATCTAGGAGATGTTGACAAGGGGACAACCGAAAAAGAGAAAGCTTTCGCCAGTACAGGCGCTATAGATGAGCCACATGTGCTACCACCTACACGCATCTTGATACTAAGACTTTTCGATCTCAAAGAGGTATCAATAGCTCTAAATACGAGTAGTATAAGAGGTTATTAATCTGTACTAGGAGATGATTCTAAACATTGAGAATACAAGGAACCTATGTAAGTTAAGCTAATTAAAAGGGGTTTTATGATTAAGTATCCAAATTAAAACAAGTAAGCAACTAAGCAAGATATAAATCAATAAGCAAAAGCATATTCAAAGATGGGATTATGGATATAAGATGACCCAAGTTCAATTCATGATGTTCATTTACTCAAGCAAGCTAATCCCTAGGCATAAGACCCTTAACTTGACTAATTCTCTTTCAAGCAATTAATCAATATGCTAATCACCTAATCCATTAACAAATTCTCATTTGTGGATCATTGATTAGCAAGCATTAAGTTTGAATCAACAAGATCAACCAAAAATACACCCTAGACAACTATTATCATAGGCTAGGAGTATAAATCTCTTGTTTAGTTCATCAATGCATTTCACCAAACACTTGGTGTGCATGAAATGCTTTATGATCTAGAACTACTTTTTCAAGCTAGATCTAGCCTTAAGAACACTAAACAAGAAGGGATATAAGATTATCTAACCCTAAACACCATGAATCAAGCCTTGGATCACCCTAATCTACCCCATCTCTAAACCCTAAAAGACTGCTCAAGACCCATCAAGAACAACCCAAAATCGATATGGATAGGGGTTGAATCCATGGATGAATGTTGAATAATCAAGATAGAAAGAAGATAGATGGAAGAGATTGATAGAAATCAACACTAGATTGCATAAAACAAAGGATTCTTCTTACAAATCTCAAGTTCTCTCTCAAATGTGAGGGTTTTAGACTTAAGAAAAGCTTAATGAATAAAATTAGGTTTTAGAGTATTTAAAATAAAAAGTGGGCGACCGGGTCAACTCGGAACAAACCGGGTTTTGACCAGGTCGAATTTCTGGTCGCACTTTCCATACCGGCCAAAATGGAGCCTGTACACGGAGCCGGTATAGAATGTCTTCGTCGAAGGGATGATGCCGGCCAAGGTGGAGCCGGTACACCGAGCCGGCAAATCTCCTGCCTGAGGGAAAATCCTATGCCGGGTGAGGGGACTTCTTGGCGCCAGGCCGGTACATGTAATCATCGAAGAAGATTGAGGAAGGTTTGAGGGGGAATACCGGGCCAATCAAAGCCGCTACTCAGAGCCGACAAATCTCCTGCCTGAGGGAAAATCCTATGTCGGGTGAGGGAACTATTGCGTGTCGGACCGATGCTGAGGGAAAATGCTTGGCAACAGGGGAAATGGGGTCAGGATGTGCAGCCGGGAAACTCTGTGTCTCGGCTAAAGTCTCATACCGGCTGAGGGAAGTCTTCATGTCGGGCCGGTATTGAGGGAGAAATATTTGCTTAGCGTCGAGGGAAATGAAGCCGGTATATGGCCGGTGCGGGATCTTTCTGAGCTTTCATCCTTCTAACCGTTGCTTCAAGATCCCGAGCTAAGTGTGAACTCCTCCAAAGTGTCCGAAAGCCTCCAAAGTACCTAGAAAGGACTTCAAAACATGCAAGACTCTCTAGGACATAGCATTAGAGTTCTAAACTCTAAATGGGAAAAGACCAATGATATATCATGGGTTTGACCCATTTTAGGCCATGATATAAGTCCTTTTTATAGAGTCTTTCTAGTATTTTGGAGTCTTTTAGAGTTTTTTCAGGTTTTAGGTACGTTCGGAGCATTATTGGAGATATTGAAGCATTCTGGAGCCTTTTGGAGTCAAGCAGAGATCCTGTAGCTGAGACACCGATTTGATGCATGAGTATCGATCGATACACTTATGGTATCGATCGATACCCGTCGAGGAAACAGAAGGATCGCGACTTATTTGAAGAATTGAAGAACTGCAAATTGCCCAGAAGACTTTATTATTTACAAGAAGCCCCAAAACGTGTCTTAGGTTATTTATTAGGTTTTTCAGCCACTTTGATGGCTAAGTTTTATTCTACTCTTGAATTCTACTTTGTTCTTGGTGAGAGAGCTTTTGAGGGAGACAAGTCTGAAACTCTGTTCGTCCTAGAGAAGATTTCGAAACCCTGTTTTACTCTTTTTCTTATTATTTATTTGATGATTTATTCAAACATGTTTATTACTTCAATTTCCATGTCTGAGTAGATCTCTTGTTAGGTTTAGGGTTCTCATAAGGGATCTCTTTGAATGCTAGGTTGATTAGTTTTTTAGGGTTCATAATCTGAATTAGTTCTTCACCATAGGTTGTTTTCATAGCTAATTCTAGATTGATCACCTAGAACTTAGATCCTAGGTTAATCGATTAGGCACGAGAGTGCAATTGAGAAACCTGATAGAACTTAGGGTGAGCAAAATAACTATTCACAAAGAGATTTGGTTTAGTTGTTTTGTGAACAAATCAAACTTGAACTAAGAGCTGGTTTAGACTTTAGGATTCGCAAAGAGATTTGGAATTCTAGGATTTAGACTTAGATAATTCTCGCAACGAGAGTTGGTTAATTATACCTTAGTGATTTGAGTTCAAGAACCGTGCGCAACCTGAACCCTGTTTAATTAGTTTGTCTGCATTCATTGATTTCCTGAGAAATACCCTGAACCTATCTTTCTCCAATCGAACTTACAACTCGTTTAATTTACGCACATGTTTTCAATTCCATTGATCACTTAGCTTAATTATCGTCTATATAATATATTGTGTGTTTCCGTGAGTCTCTGTGGATTCGATCCCTAAGTATTACAATCAACAAAGCTTTAGTACTTTTAGGGTATTAATTTGAGCTTATCAACCAATAAGAAATGTTATAAACCTATATGTGTATGAGATGAAATCTAAGCTAAATGAATGCATAGAAGAGCTAAAATATGAGAATATCAACTCCCCCAAACTTACTCATTTGCTTGCCCTCAAGCAAACAAATAAGAAAAAGTAGGGAGAGAGGTTTGAAGGTGGGAACTCAAATCTACAAGTAGCACAAAAAGAAATCATGTTAAATGTCCAAGTAATGTAGTTCTAAAATGCACAAGTGAACCTACTCCAAAGGAGTTTGCCATTCCTACTTCATCATGTATCAAATCCAAGCCCCAATCTACACAAGCAATTGTATTCCTCAACCCCTTAACATTCATTAGTGGTGTAATCGTGAATCATGTTTATGCAAGGTCAAATCGAATTCGTTTGGCTAAGGGTTCGATTATGAGATGAAGGTGATCTCATTATCATGCATGGGTATTCAAGTTCAAGGATCTCTCATGGAATGAACAAACTTTAGCAAAATGTTAAAGGTAAAAGGCAACCTATGCATACAATGGATAATTCTCATCTACCCAAATGCCTAGAGTGTCTCTAACCTAAAGCTTTCTAACCCGTTGTGCCCACAACCTAAGCTACCCTTTTCATCCCAAGGCATTTTGCCCTTTTCAAACCCACACATGCTTCTTGTATTTTCGCTTCACCTTCTTCTCACCTTGGGGGGATTGACTTCTTCTTCCTTGTTGTCATGGTTTGGTGCTTCTTTGTTTTGACTTAGCTCTTCGTTTCTTCATTTTTGTTCACGCCTCTTCTCACCTTTGATGCTTAGCCTTTTCGGCTTTCTTATTTTTCCTTGAATCTTGTAGGCTATCTTACTCTTAGAGCTAGTCTTATTGTTTTCTTTTTGTACCAACCAATCTATGTAAATTCGATCCCTTTTTCCTATCTCCTTTTTCATCTTTTCCAATCCACATTACCAGTCCACATATATCCGATCACCAAGTTTCAAAACCGTTTCCCCCAAACTTGAATCAATACCCGTCATCCTAACTAGCTTATTCCTAGATTAACTCTGCGATGTTGGAGCTAAGTCTACATGAGAATTCCCTCTTGTCGCCCTAAACCTAACACGTTTTGCCAAGTTTGTTCGAAAGAAATGCCTCACAATTCACACACTAATAACAATGGCTAGAAAGGAGGTTTAGGTTAAGGTAGGGGAAACCATTCCAATGATGGGATATGGCTACTTGGATAAACAAGAGTGGTAAAAAGGGAAAAGATTATCCAAATATGTATATGTGATCCACAAATTCATTCAAAAATGCATAAACACAATATTTACAAGTCAAGATTAGGGTTATCACTTAAATGGGGTTGGATGCAACTCAAGCATGCTTCAATCAAGGCAAGTATGATGATATATGAGAACTAAGAATGGTGCATATTTACTTTCATGCTCGCTTATATGCATCAAAGAATTACGAACGAGGGAATTGAATTAATTTCTTAAAGTGCTACTCTACAAGAAAAATTCATCATTGTTCCCATGCATATGCAATGAATCCTAAGTATGCAATCCTAGACTCAATGTACAAATGAAAATGCACCCTAACTGACAACCTAAATGACTTCTTTTTGTGTTTCAGTTTTCAAAATTTTTAAATTTTTTTTTGTTTGTTATTCTATGCCTTAAATGAATGCATGAGACTCAAAATGTAAAACTCAAAATAAGACAAAACAAATTGCATTAGATACTGGTCCCTCCCCCAAACTTAAATCACACCGTCTCAGTGTGAGATAAATCAAAGGAAGAGACCCAAAAATAATAAAACAAAATGATAGACTCAAGTAAAAGAAAAACTATTTACAAGGTTTTGGAGTGATACCTCAAAAGCTTTCGGATGGGGATGAAGACCCCATCGAGTATGATGGATTGCTAGAGCATGGAGACGGTATCTTCATCACCTTTCTATTGGCCGCTTTCACCTCGTAGGAGGATGAAATGTACTCGTCGTCATGAATGACCAACTCTCCTCCATGTAGTTGAGGACGTTGGTCCAACGATGTAGAGCATTCTCCAATCTCCTCTTGCTCCACCGTGCTCTTCTCTCCTTGGCTGCGAGAGGAGCTAGCCTCTCCTTCCTTTCCCGTGAGCTCTCTAACCGTGCCCTTCAAGTCCTTGACCGCTTTTACCAACTTCTGGATTGTCTTATCTTGCTACTTGCACCAACGTTGGAGTAACCTCGTTTGGTGATGTGCGTGTCTAGTGGCAACCTCCGGCATCCTCCCATCATAAGGATAAAAGCAATACCTCTCACTTCCATACATGGGCCGAGTGGAAATTGAGTGTACATCTTCTTCTTCATCATCATGGCCATTGGGTGATTCAACATCTTCTCTTGGTACTTTCTCCCCCTTCCTTTTTTGAAAGCGAATCACCTCTAGTGGTGGGTTCGTGGCCGGGTTGTAGAAGTGATCATTGGTCGGATATAAGTAGATCTCTTTCCTCCCTCGGAGTGTGGTGAGAGGAGCGTTAGGCAAAAGGACTTTGACCGTGTTGGTCTCGGTGAGCTTTAGGTTGTAGGCGAAAGTCTTGCCTATCTTGCCTTCGAAGAACTTGGTTCTTGAGAGATAGGCCTCATCCATAAACTCCACTTTCTTAGTCTCATCCACCAACTTAATCCCGTTAGCCTTTAGGATCGAAGTTACCAAACCGCTTATGAAGATTTTCGGCTCCTTGCTCTTTGTAGTGAGAGCCCAATATTTGTAGCCAAGTAAGTGGTTCACTAGAATGGCGGCTAGGCACGGGCGTGCACTCTCTCCAATGAAACGCCGCTCATCTTGAGGTGTGTCAAAAAACGGTGCCAAGCCTAAAGCAAGCAACTCCATATCTTCTTCCGAAACCGTTCCAAACTCTTTCTTGGCAAAGAAGGTGTGAGCAAGGATCTTGTGGGCATAACGAATGGCGGGGTGGCGGATGCATGTGCCTTTGATGGACCTGGGATTATATTCTCCCAGACCAATGACTTTCCACAAGTAGGTCAAGTCGTTCTTCCCATAGAGAAACTTGAGGCCTCTCTTGGTTCCTTCTTCTTTGAACCCACCTTAAACTCAATTGACTTAGCTCAGGGAACGTCATCTTGTATGCCTCTCTACCCACCTTAAACTCAATGAAACCCTGGCCATCATCTTCATTGGTGTATTTATCCCCTCTTTCATAGAACATAGCTTCCAATGATGCAAGAAATTGGCAAGCTTGGTCTTTATGAGAGGGGTTAGCCACGTCAAAGATTCCACCAAAACCCATGTTAGTGAAAATCGATTTCACATCTTCTCAAGTACAACCTTGTCCGGGAATTTTGTCTCCTCGAATTTCACCGCCTTGAGATTCTTGGCATACTCACTATAGGTAGGGACTTTTGGCTTGGGCTTGGGGACTTTCTTCTTCTTTTTCACTTGCGATACCTCTTCCACCACGTTTTCTTCCTCGTCATTAGCAAGTGGCTTCTTTTTCCTCTTTTCGGTGCCTTTAGGGATTTCCGCTAATGCTAACTCTCTCTCTTTAGTCGGTGGACCTTTCACTTTGATTGGGTCACTTGTTATCGTCATGGTACCTACATTGTCTCCAGGAATGTATAAGTTTCAAGAAACCAAGATACAACCTTTGTCATTACCAAGCAATGGCAAACATGAAACAAAGAGGATAGTGCTCAATTTTCAAAAAGACATTCAATTTCTCGTTTGCAAAATTGAGTATACGCATTAAGTGCTCCAAGAACTCATTCAAATCTCCAAGGTTGCAACTTTTAGCGCAATATACCCAAAAAAAATCGATTTTCTTGTTTCAAAAATCCAAAATTTCTCAAGTGCATCACAAATTAGCATAAGAACTACCAAGCCTAGTCAATTCTAACCTAATCCCAAGGTTTTTATTCAAGTACTGAAAGCACTACCCAAACAAAGCCATGAAAATTTTCAATTATGAGCAAGTTCTTGAATTTTTCATGAAATATTTGACTAAAAATACCTTGGGGATGCAAGATTTGAATGGAAAACCGTGTGTAGATCCAGAAAGAGGATGAAAAATCCTGAATGTAGCAACTTGAATCACGATTTTTGGGTAAGAAATGTGAGAGTTATGAGTGAATGAAGCTTGAGGGGAGAAAACAATGGTGGTGGTCGCGATTCTAGAGGAGGAAGAAGACTTACCTGGCGGTCCATTGGATAATAGATCCAAACCAAGGACCGTTTGACGAAGCCTTGAACCGATGGTCCATAGCCATCCCGGGAAAAACACAGCCGGTACACAGGGCCAGTATCGAGGGAAAATTTCTTTCCCGGGGGAAATGCATCCGGCACGAGGGGCCGGTATTGAGGGATAAATTTTCTTCCCGGAGAAAATTTTTCACACCGGGTGAAATGGGTCCGGCACACCGAGCCGGTAAAGTCCCTGCCCTTGCAAAATTTTCACGCCGGGGGAAACCCATTTCTTTTTTTTCTTCCCGAGGGAAATGCATCGGGCCGGTATATTTTCCCTTGGCTATCGTTTTCCCTTGAACACCAAGTACCCTAGGAACACTTAACAAAAAAGATCAAAAAGTACTAGCAAAGCATGAAAAAGAGAAGATTAAAAGTATGTACAAGGATAAACTTGTGGTGTATCCCAAGAGCACTTTGTTTTATGTCACTAAGTTCGACGTTGGCTACCGCATTTAAGCGAGGGGAACATCATCGAGAGGAATCGAGCCTGCCTCTTCAATGATTTCCTTAGCATAGTATGGTTTGAGTCTTTGGCCGTTTGCGATTAATTATTGGCCACTCTTGTTCACAAGTACCACGGCCCCATATGGCCTCACTTCCTTGATCTCAAACGGTCCGGACCATCGTGACTTGAGCTTCCCGGGAAAAAGCTTCAACCGAGAGTTGAACAATAGCACTAAGTCTCCAACTTTGAAGTCCTTACGCAAGATCTTCTTGTCATGGAATGCCTTGGTCCGTTCCTTGTAGATGCTCGATCTCTCATAGGCCTCTAGCCTAATCTCGTCTAACTCTTGGAGTTGAATCAACCGCCTCTCTTGTGCGGTCTTTAGATCAAAGTTGAGAAGTTTCACCGCCCACAAGGCCTTGTACTCTAATTCAACCGGCAAGTGACAAGTTTTTCCATAGAGAAGGTTGAACGGAGTAGTCCCACAATGCCTAATCAAGCTTCATGGACCAATCTTTTCTTGAAAGCGGTTCGATAAACCCACAATGCGTAATCAAGCTTCATGGACCAATCTTTTCTTGAGCTCACAACGGTCTTCTCAAGTATCGCCTTGATTTGCCCGTTAGAAACCTCCACTTGGCCACTAGTTTGAGGATGGTATGGCGTGGCCACCTTGTGCTTCACTCCGTGTTTCCTAAGCAAGCTTTCGAAGACAAAGTTGATGAAATGCGAGCCTCCATCACTTATCACAACCCGTGGTACACCAAATCTAGGGAAGATTATTGACTTAAACATCTTGAGAACGACTTTTGCATCATTTTTGGGACTCGCAATCGCCTCTACCCATTTGGAGACATAGTCAACTGCCACTAGAATGTATTGGTTTCCATAAAAAGAAGGGAACGGTCCCATGAAGTATATTCCCCACACATCAAAAAGTTCCACTTCAAGAATCGGGTTTTGAGGCATCTCATCTCTTCTACTAATGTTCCCCTTTCTTTGGCAAGCGTCACAAGCGGAAACAAAAGCATGTGCATCCTTGAATAGGCTCGGCCACCAAAAACCCGATTGGAGGACTCTTGTAGCCGTCTTGTACGAAGCAAAGTGTCCACCATAGGCCTACCCATGATAATGGAATAAGACCCCTTGGACCTCTTCTTCCGCCACACATTTTCGATACAAACCATCCAAACACAACTTGTACAAGAATGGCTCATCCTAATATTACCTTGTGACGTCATGAAATAACTTTTTCTTCTTATACCCATCCAAGTTTGGAGGCTCTTTCCCACAAACCAAATAGTTCACCAAATCCGCGAACCACAGTAGCTTCTCATCCTGCAAACCGCTAGCACTCTCAAAACCTCTCATGGCCTCTACTCCTTTCTTCAAGACGCTCACCACCATAAGACTCTCCTCAGGGAGCTTGTCTTCTATTGGAACTAGGTCCTCAATCCTTAACCTTGATAAGTGATCCGCGACCCCGTTCTCAATACCTTTCTTGTCCACAATCTCCATGTCGAATTCTTGCAAAAGTAGAATCCAACGGAGAAGTCTTGGCTTGGTGTCTTTATTAGCGTGTATGTACCTCAAAGCCGCATGATCCATGTAGACTATGATCTTCGACCCCACTACGTATGACCGGAACTTCTCCATGGCCAAAACTACCGCTAACAATTCCTTCTCTATGGTAGCATATCTTGCTTGAGTGTCATCCAAAGTTCTACTTGCGTAGTAGATGACATTGGTCTTATCCTTCCATTGGCCTAAAACGGCTCCAACCGCGAAGTCACTCGCGTCACACATGATCCCGAAAGGAAAATCCCAATCCGGGGCTTGGACAATGGGAGCACTAACCAACGCTTTCTTTATCTCCAAGAACGCCTCCATACAGTCCTCATCAAGGTTGAACTCAACATCCTTGCAAAGTAGCCTAGTGAGAGGCCTTGTGATCTTTGAGAAGTCTTTGATGAAATGGTGATAGAATCCTGCATGACCCAAAAAGCTTCGGACATCCTTAACCGTCCTTGGTGGCTCCAAGCTAACCATGACCTCTATCTTGGCTTTGTCTACCTCAATCCCCTTCTCGGAGATCTTATGCCCAAGCACGATGCCTTCACGTACCATGAAATGGCACTTCTCCCAATTGAGTACCAAGTTCGCCTCCTCACATCGTTGCAAGACCCTACAAAGATTTTACAAGCAAACACCAAACGAAGACCCATACACGGAGAAGTCTTCCATAAAGACTTCTACCATGTCTTCAATAAGATTAGAGAAAATGGACATCATGCAACGTTGGAATGTCGCAGGTGCATTACACAACCCAAATGGCATCCTTCGATATGCGAAGGTGCCATAAGGGCATGTGAAAGTCGTTTTCTCTTGGTCATTCGGGTGTATGAGAATTTGAAAGAAACCCGAATAACCGTCTAGAAAGCAATAAAATGGATGATTTGCTAGACGTTCAAGGATTTGATCTATGAAAGGTAACGAAAAGTGATCCTTACGAGTAGATGAATTTAGGTTCTTGTAGTCAATGCACATTCTATGCCCGGTTATTGTTCTAGTAGGTATCATTTCATCCTTTTCATTTTTAACAACCGTTATCCCCCCCCCTTTTCTTAGGAACACAATGAACCGGTGAGACCTAAGTACTATCCGATATTGGGTAGATAATACCCGCGTCTAAAAGCTTAAGAATCTCCCTCTTTACAACTTCTTTCAAATTAGGATTCAACCTTCTTTGATGTTCAATAGAGGTCCTTGATTCATCCTCTAGATGGATTCTATGTGTGCATAAAGTAGAGGAAATACCCTTGATGTCATCCAAAGAATAACCAATGGCTTTCCTATACTTTCTAAGTTCAACTAAAAGGGAGGATAGTTCATTCTCATTCAAACTATCATTTACAATAACCGGGTATGACTCGTTTGGACCTAGGAAAGCGTACATTAGCCCAACGGGAAGTTGCTTTAGGTCCACCTTCGGCTCTTTGAGCTCGCTCCAATCATCATCCTCAAAACTAGTCTTACCCTTGCTAGTTTCTTCCACGACCAACGAAAATCTCTCTTGAACCGCACCCGTGCTTGACCCAACTTCACCCTTTTTCACCTGGTTACCCAACTCCACAAATGGCGTCTCTCTTTCAACCGGCTTGTGCAAGTCCATGAGTAGCTCATATCCTTGGCTTTCTTCATCCAAGAATCCATGCACACCGTGCTCTTGTGTCAAAACCATTTGCAAACCGTCTTCAATACTCAACTCTTCAAGCAATTCATCCTCGAGTTCATCCATTGTCTTTATGTAGAAACATTGCCCATTTATGGTGGGTTTCTTCATCACTATGTTAATGTTGAACTCGATGACTTCATCTTTTCCCAAGTGCAAGTCAATCTTCCCTTTTCTCACGTCAATAATGGCTCCCGCGGTTGCCAAGAATGGTCTTCCAAAGATAATTGGATCCTTGGGCTCCTCAACCATTTCGAGAATAACAAATTTCGTGGGGACGATGAAGTCGTTTACCACTATTGGGAGATCTTCAAGCAAACCAATGGGTACCCTCACACTCCTATCCGCTAATATCAAAGAGATGTTGCAAGCTTTGTACCTTGTGAAACCCAACCTCTTTGCAACCGAGAACGGCATAAGACTAACGCTTGCTCCAAGATCACAAAGACAATTGTCGAAGGCCAAGGGTCCAAGTGCACACGAAAGTGTGAATGAACCGGGATCTCCAACTTTGTTGATATCACCTTCCTTTGGATGATGGCACTACACTCTTGTGTCAAAATTACCATTGATTCCATTTCCTTGGCTCTTGCCTTCACGGCATCCTTGAGGAATTTTGCGTACTGGGGTACAAGTAGAAAACCATCAACCAACGGCATTGTAAGCTCGACCTTCTCCATTTACTTTTCGAATATCGCCTTGTACTTGTCCATGAGTTGTTTCTTGAAACGCCCCGGGAAAGGTAACTTAGGCACATAAGGTTTTGGCACAAATACACTCTCTTTCTTCTTAGGCGCTTCTTGAACGACAGTCTTGGTCTTCACCTCTTCAACCCGTTTACCCTTGTCTTGACCTCTCACTACCACGTCCTCAACCAAATCTTCATCTTCTTGAAGTTTGATAAAGCTCAAATTAATACCCTAAAAGTACTAAAGCTTTGTCGATTGTAATACTTAGGGATCGAATCCACAGAGACTCACGGAAACACACAATATATTGAATAGATGAGAATTAAGCTAAATGATTAATGGAATTGAAAACAGATGCGTAAATTAAACAAGTTGTAAGTTCGATTGGAGAAAGATATGTTCAGGGTATTTCTCAGGAAATCAATGAATGCAGACAAACTAATTAAACATGGTTCAGGTTGCGCACGGTTCTTGAACTCAAATCACTAAGGTATAATTAACCAACTCTCGTTGCGAGAATTATCTAAGTCTAAATCCTAGAATTCCAAATCTCTTTGCGAATCCTAAAGTCTAAACCAGCTTTTAGTTCAAGTTTGATTTGTTCACAAAACAACTAAACCAAATCTCTTTGTGAATAGTTATTTTGCTCACCAAAGTTCTATCAGGTTTCTCAATTGCACTCTCGTGCCTAATCGATTAACCTAAGATCTAAGTTCTAGGTGATCAATCCAGAATTAGCTATGGGAACAACCTTTGGTGAAGAACTAATTCATATTATGAACCCTAAACAACTAATCAACCTAGCATTCAAAGAAATCCTTTATGAGAACCCTAAACCTAAAAAGAGATCTACTCAGACATGGAAATTGAAGCAATAAACATGTTTGAATAAATCATCAAATAAATAATAAAGAAGAGAGTAAAACAAGGGTTTGAAATCTTCTCTCGGACGAACAGAGTTTCAGACTTGTCTCACTTCAAAAGCTCTCTCACAAAACCAAAGTAAAATAAAGCATAGCCATCAAAAGTGGCTGTAAATCCTAATAAATAACCTAAGTCATGTTTTGGGGTTTCTTGTAAATAATAAAGTCTTCTGGGCAATTTTGAAATTCTTCAATTAAAGTTGTGACTCGTGTCTGCTTCAGTGAGTATCGACCGATACTAGTCAATATCGATTGATACTGACGCTTCAAATCGGGTACTCAGCTACAGGATCTCTGCTTGACTCCAAAAAGCTCAAGAATGTTTCAATATCTCCAATAATGCTCCAAACGTACCTAAAACAAAGACTCTAAAAGACTCCAAAATACTAGAAAGACTCTATAAAAAGGACTTATATCATGGCCTAAAACGGGTAAAAACAATGATATATCAAAGTTCCACCCCCCCCCCCCACTTTGGTTCTCAACGTCCACGTTGAGAGTAGAAGGGACATCTCTTGTTGGTAAGATCGTGCGACTCCTTAGGGTGATAGCGTTCACATATTCCTTGGGGTTTGGTACTGGTTTACCAGGCAAAATGCCTTGAGTACATGAAGAAGATGAGGCGTCCTTGGTCTCCATGTGTTTGACCTCGGAGTTTAAAGACAATATCTTGTTGTTGAGGTCGGTGTAGGAGCCATCTACCCGAGTGTTGATCTCCGCTTGTCCCTTGAGCAATTGTTGGAACATGGAGTTCAAGTCAAGCTGTTGCGGTTTAGACGTAGTTGCTTGACCTTGAGGCACAAACCCTTGTTGTTGGCCTTGAAAACCGGGTGGAGCTTTGGGTTGGAATCCACTTTGGTTCCCTTGGAATTTGTTCCTTGGGACAAAACCTTGTTGGTTGGTATTAGAGGCTTGGCCTTGAGGTTGGAATTGCTTTTGTGGGACTCCTTGAACTTGATTAGGTTGTGGAGGGTAGACTTGGTCTTGTGGATTCTCAACATTTGTGTTCCGGTAAGAGAAGTTTGGGTGATTCCTATAGTTTTGGTTGAACCCTTGTCTTTGGTAATTCTCTTGGTTTTGGTAGTTCCCTTGGTTCCCCACGTAGTTCACCTCCTCTTGGGTCTTCATGTCCACGTTCTCCTCTTGATAGCAACCTTGATTCTCATCATAAGCATCCACAAAGCTAACTGTCTTTTGAGAAGACACTAGAAGTTTATCAATCAAATTGGCTTGCTTGTCCAACTTGTCATTAAGCGCTTTCATGTCCTTGGCCCGCTTGTTCTCATCAAAGTCGCTCGTGGTCCTTGTGGCGCGGTCATAATCGTCGCCATAGGTCCCATCACTTTGGGCCAAGTTCTCTACTAGCTCCATTGCTTCCTCAACATCCTTAGCCAAGAAGTTACCGTTTGATGCCGTGTCAAGTAGCATACGGATCTTAGGCAAAGCACCTCGGTAGAGAGTGCTAAGGAGAGAGGCGTTGCTAAAGCCGTGATGTGGGCATTGAGAAGTGTAGCTTCTAAATCTCTCACAAGCGTCGTTGAAAGACTCATTGGATCGTTGTGTGAAGCTTGAGATCTCGTTGCGAAGCTTGGCGGTTCTAGCCGGTGAAAAGAATTTGGCAAGAAACGCACGTTTGCAATCATCCCATGAGGTGATAGATCCTTGGGGTAAGGTCTTTTCCCATTGGTGAGCCTTGTCACCTAAAGAGAACGGGAAGAGACGAAGCTTGAACCCATCTTCGGAGACCCCATTGATATTATTGAGACCACATATCTGGTCAAATTGGTCTATGTGGTCTACGGGATCCTCCATGGACAAGCCGTGAAACTTGTTGGCTTGAACCATGTTGATAACCCCCGGTTTCACTTCGAAGTTGTTGTTCTCTACCGGTGGAGCTTGAATGTCTTGCCGGTTTTGGTGAGCATTAGCGGCATCACCCTCTCCCACAACGTTTCTAGCTCTTGGTAGATGGTTGGGACGGTTTTGTTGGTGATGGTTTCCATTGCCACCACCTCCTTGGTAATTCCCATTCCCACCGTTCATTTGGTGGGGAATGTTCTCATGAACGTTCCCGAGTGGAATATCATGAAGATCTTCCATATCGTTACCAACTTCTTCTTGTTCTCTTACTTAGCTTCTTCGTGCTCTTGAACCTCTTTCAAGTTGATCAATGTCGTCCCTCAGTTCTACTAGGTTAGTAAAGCCACGGGAATGGGTATGCATGCACCTATAGAGAGAAAGAGCAATAAGAAGTAAAGAAGATTAGTAATCTTAGTAGAAAATAAAACTTAATCTCACAAAGAGCCTAAATCTCAAAGTTAAAATCAAATCCCAATATGGCAACGACGCCAAATTGATACTAAGACTTTTCGGTCTCAAAGAGGTATCAATAGCTCTAAATACGAGTAGTATAAGAGGTTATCAATCCGTACTAGGAGATGATTCTAAACATTGAGAATACAAGGAACCTATGTAAGTTAAGCTAATTAAAAGGGGTTTTTTGATTAAGTATCCAAATTAAAACAAGTAAGCAACTAGGCAAGATATAAATCAATAAGCAAAAGCGGATTCAAAGATGGGATTATGGATATAAGATGACCCAAGTTCAATTCATGATGTTCATTTACTCAAGCAAGCTAATCCCTAGGCATAAGACCCTTAACTTGACTAATTCTTTTTCAAGCAATTAATCACTATGCTAATCACCTAATCCATTAACAAACTCTCATATGTGGATCATTGATTAGCAAGCATTAAGTTTGAATCAACAAGATCAACCAAAAATACACCCTAGACAACTATTATCATAGGCTAGGAGTATAAATCTCTTGTTTAGTTCATCAAGGCATTTCACCAAACACTTGGTGTGCATGAAATGCCTTAGGATCTAGACCTACTTTTTCAAGCTAGATCTAGCCTTAAGAACACTAAACAAGAAGGGATATAAGATTATCTAACCCTAAACACCATGAATCAAGCCTTGGATCACCCTAATCTACCCCATCTCTAAACCCTAAAAGACTACTCAAGACCTATCAAGAACAACCCAAAATCGATATGGATAGGGGTTGAATCCATGGATGAATGTTGAATAATCAAGATAGTAAGAAGATAAATGGAAGAGATTGATAGAAATCAATACTAGATTGCATGAAACAAAGGATTCTTCTTTCAAATCTCAAGTTCTCTCTCAAAGGTGATTAGTTGATTAGTTGCTTGAAAGAGAATTAGTCAAGATTAAGGATCTTTTGCTGGAAACATGAGTGTATTCTAGTCAACCGGTCAGCCTTTGGATTTTTCATTAGTCAATGTAGAACTGATTCTGTAACAATGGGCACTTAGAACCAAGGTCAAATAACAGGATTCAGTAAAAAGATCATAGCCTCAAACAAAGTTTTGACTCAATAAAACAACGAATGACTCAAAAACGACTGACTCTAACAAAAAGAAAAACAAAGTCAGCGACTACCTCCCCCAGACTTGAATAAAACTGTCCCCAGTGTT
Organism: Eutrema yunnanense; assembly: GCA_002933935.1. NCBI lineage: Eukaryota > Viridiplantae > Streptophyta > Magnoliopsida > Brassicales > Brassicaceae > Eutrema > Eutrema yunnanense. The sequence goes on from PKML01030684.1 coordinate 25,727, forward strand.
ATCTAGCCTAGAGTTGGTGAAAGAAATCAAATGAACCAAGTGGATTTAGGAGAAAAAAGAAGTTACTGTGCTGGAACATCGAGTATCGACCGACACACGACCTGGTATCGAGCGATACCAGGCTTAAATCGATAGGATGAACCTTCTCATTCGCGTAGGGTGTCGACCAATACCAACAGGGTATCGATCGACACTCAGGCGATTTCGTGTTTGCTTCGTCTAAGATCAGATGTAACTCCAAAATTGTGTCAACCTTGGTTCATGGATTGAAAAGATGAAAATTCGTGTTGCATACATTAGAGATACTGAGATTGAGTGAGAGAATGAGATTAATTACGAAAATCCGAGCAGGATAGACACAAAAATCACTAAAATCCGTTGAGAAACGAAGATTTGTGATTTTGAGAGAGAGGGTCGCAGTATTTGTATCGAGCGATGGAGGCGGTGGAAGAAGAAAGGAAAAACCATAGGGTTTTAGGAAACTTACCTGCCTGCACGGTGTCGATCGACACTAACGGTATCGATCGACACTTGGTGGCCAAATCTGTTCTTTCTCCATGACACGCGGTGTCGATCGACACGGACTGCTGTCGATCGACACTCCTCGAAATCTGCTTCACGTTAAGACACAAGACAAAAAATAAAAACTTATGTACAGACTTACCAGTGGGTTGCCTCCCACTCAGCGCTTGTTTAACCTCACGAGCTTGACTTTATGGACGATCAGTCAAGAGAAGAATGAGAGCTCGTACTAAAATAAGCTCCATAACTTGACATCTCCAGGTTCAGAGTTTTGCTCAACATCTTCTCCACAACCTCGTGTCCTTTCTCCTTTAGCTCCGGAGTGAGAAGAATTCTAGCCTTAGAGAACGGTCTTGAGGTACCTTTGCATTTCACCTTATACTCGATCGAATTTCCATCGCACTTCTGAGGGATTAAGGTTACGTGTGTATCACTCTCGAATCTTTTGCTCTTCACCTCTTTCTTTGCCTTAGTCTTTTTGATGACCTTCTTGGCGATGATAGGAGGAGGATCTAGAACTTCTGTGACAGTCGGTTCATCATAAGGCTCATCCAAAAGATCAACCATCAATGTTTCTCCTGCACCAACTGGGATGCAAGATATCTGTGTTAGAGCTCTTCTAGAGGGGATGGCTTCGTAGGAGACATGTTCGTCAATGTACGAGAAGGAGATACTCTTACTGGGCGTGTCCATAACTGCACCGGCCGTAGCCATGAACGGTCTTTCCAAGAATCAAAGGTGTGCTAGACCTCGCATGCATCTCCACAACCTGAAATTCAGTAGGAACCAGACAGTCTCCTACCTTAACCATCAAATCAGGGATTGTACCATATGGAACTGACGTGGAAGAGTTCGCGAAAGTGAGAGGCATTTGAGTGGATCTTATGTCATCGATTTCCAGTTTCTCTGCAAGTGCTCTCGACATGACATTGACACTAGACCCTGAATCAACCAGAGATTCCTTGAATTCAACTCCGGCGATAGAGCATGGAACTGAAAATTTCCCTGGGTCTTCCCTCTTAGTCAGCTTCTTCAGTGAAGGCGGTGTACTCCTGACCTTGATGAAGAGTGCCTTAATCTCGTCCTCAGTTTCTATGCAATCTCGGAAGTGACCGTAAAGAGGGCGGTACTCTAGAGCTTCTTCAAAAGTCAGTGTGAGTGGAATTCTTCATACCATCTTCTCAAAGCCACGCAACTGCTTTGGAGAAATGGGATCTCTGAGGTGTTTAGGTGGTCGAGGATCTGGTTGCTTAGGCTTGTAGACACGTCCCTCAACCATCTCTAGCTTCTTCACGATCTCCGGTTCAGCCTCCGAGGGGTGTCGATCGATACAAGGTTGGTGTCGATCGACACAAGGCTTATGTGTCGTTTCTTCAGGTTGGTATCGATCGATATCAGCAGTGGTGTCGATCAATACCGATATATCGGATTCAGAATCACCTTCGACAGAAGATTCGAAGTTTCCTGCACTTCGTAAGGTGATTGCATTTACGTACTCTTTCTGTGCCTGAGTCGCCTTTCCCTTGACAGCTGCTGCAGTCTGAGCTACCTGCGTTTCCAACATCTTCTGATGAGTATCGAGAGCATCGATCCTTCGACTCAGATCCTTGTACACAACATCTAATTTTCCGTTGAGATTCACTGTGAGCTGCTGCTGTTGATATATCATGGTTTTTACCCTGTTTAGACCATGATATAAGTCCTTTTATAGAGTCTTTTGCAGGTTTTAGCACATTTGGAGTATTCTTGGAGATATTGGAGTTTCTGGAGCATTCTGGAGCGAAACTGAAGTCTGCTGGCTAAATACACGATTTCACGTCCAGTATCGATCGATACCCCCTGGTATCGATCGATACCCATCGAAGCAGATTTCAAAGTCGCGACTTAATGAAGTTTGAAGAATTGCAAAAAGTGCCCAGAAGTCTCTGATAATTACAAGAAGACCCCAAGTCGTGTTTTAGGTTATAAATAGGAGTTTTAAGCCATCTGTTTAGGCTATGCTTTATTTTTGCTTTAGTTTAAGAGGGATTTTGGTGAGAGACAAGTCTGGTTTCCCTTCGTCCGAGATCAGATCTCAAAACCTTGTTTCTCTTTCTGATTTTATACAAGAGTACTTTTTACTGCAGCAACTGCTTTAGTACTTTTTAGGGTATTAAATTGAGCATATCAATTTTGGCGCCGTTGCCGGGGACTTCAATTCGCCATTAGATTTTAGTTTAGAATTTCGTCTAAGTTCGTCGGTATCGATCGATACTCACTAGTATCGGTCGATACTCCGGCGATTTCTTTGTTGGTATCGATCGACACCACTTGGTATCGATCGATACTCAACGTATTTTTCTGGTTACTTACGT
>PKML01030684.1:32652-43856 GCA_002933935.1 Eutrema yunnanense
GAAACTTAGATCTTAGGATAATTGATTAGGCACGAGAGTGCGATTAATTACCTGATAGAACCTAGGTGAGCAAATTGATTATTCGCAAAGAGATTTGGTTTAATTGATTGTGAACATATCAAACCTGATATTAAAGCTGATTTAGAATTTAGGATTCGCAAAGAGATTTGGAATTCCTAGGATTTAGATTTAGATAGTTTTCGCAACGAGAGTTGGTTAGCTATATTTTAGTGATTTGAGTTCAAGAACTGCGCTAAATCTGAATCCTGTTAGTTAGTTTCTCTGCATTCATTGATTTCCTGAGAAAAACCCTGAGCCTATATTTCCTGATTGATTTACAACTTTTAATTTCTGCATTGCTTTCAATTCAATCTGTTTGGCTTAGCGTAATTCGACACTTCATAATCTATTGTGTGATCTCTGTGAGTCTTCTGTGGTTCGACCCCTAGCTATACTATTACAACTGCTTTAGTACTTTAGGGTATTAAATTGAGCATATCAGCTGTCCTTGAACCAACTGTTCAAACATAGCCTCGATCTTGATGTATGGGAGTTTAGCATGTATGTGCTGATAAGATGAGTTCCCGTAGTTCCTGGTATACCCACTGTTCTGAGATGACTTCTAACCAAACTGATTCGAACATCCTTGCTGAGAGTTGTTGAAGTTTCGATTGTTATTGAATTGATTCCTCTGACCTTGAAAACCAAAACCACCAATGTAGTTAACATCCTCTACTTCATCCTCGTTGGATACCTCGACATCTTCAGCAAAATGAACAGCCTTTGGTGTCTTGCCCATCAGAAGACTGTGCATAGAATCCAACTTAGCTAGCTTCTTGCGCTCAAAATCAGCATTCTTGGTGCTATTGCTAGACGCCAAGTTCTCAATCAACACATAAGCTTCATCAGGATACCGAGTGTTGAAGTTTCCGTTGCTCGATGCATCCAAAGTCATCTGATACCTCCAATCAAGTCCTCTAAAGAAGAAACCCATCAGCTGAACATCATAGTATCCATGATGTGGACAATCTCTCTGATATGATTTGAATCTCGTCCAAGCAGCCTTGAACGCCTCAATAGGTCCTTGAGAAAACTGGGAGATTTTGTTCCTCAGATCCTCGGATCTTGCATCATCGTAGAAGTTGGTCAGGAAAGCAGTCTTAGTCTCCTCCCCAGTAGTCAGCGATCCAGGAGGTAACTACTTCAGCCAGTAAGTTGCTTCTCCACCTAGAGAGTATGGGAAAAGCTTGCAGAAGATGTAATCGTAGGACACTCCATTGCTTTTGATGCTAGTGACCAAGTCCTCGAACCTCTCAATATGATCCATGGGATGTTTGCTGGAAAGACCATGAAAAGGGTGCTGTCCCACAAGAATGTAATATGCAGGTTTCAGCTCAAAGTCATCCCTCGGAAAAGCAGGAGGACGAATCGCATATCGATTTACGTAAAACTGATCAGGCTTGTTGCACTCACCAATCGTTCTACCACGATTAACCACAACATTCCCAGCATTCAATGCATTTGCGTTCCCAGCGACATTTCCAGTGACAACAGGAGCAGGTGGAATGATGTTCCCCTCTCCATCCAGACGTTGTCCTCTCATTTCACAACCGACCCTCTGGGTCTCTGTAAGCTCCAACTTCATCTTGAACCAACTCCACTTGATTGTTGTTCATCCTTCCTGGCTTCTTTGCTCTTCGGTTTGTGTGTTCCAAAAGTGCTAGTTGCTCAAGTGACAGATCAACTAGCTGAGGGCTCTTGTTCTTTCTGGTTTCACGATTAGTCATACACCTGAAAACAAGAGTCAAAAACGTTAGTAACTCGGTAACACGATGAGTATCGACTGATACCAAGTGGTGTAGATCAATATCAACAAAAAGAAAACGACGAGTATTGACCGATACCGTCGAGCTTAGTCGAAAATCTCAGACTAAAAACTAATGGCGAATTGAGTCCCCGACAACGGCGCCAAATTTGATATGCTCAAATTAATACCCTAGAAGTACTAAGCAGTAGTTGCAGTAAAGTAGGGGTCGAACACAAGGACTCACAGAGACACACAATAGATTATATAGATGAGAATTACGCTAAGTGATCAATAGTATTGAAAACAGAACGTAAATTAAAACGGTTGTAAATTCAATTGGAGAAAGATAGGTTCAGGGTATCTCTCAAGAATTCAATGAATGCAGATAAACTAACTAGACAGGATTCAGATTTAGCGCAGATCTTGAACTCAAATCACTAAGATATAATTAACCAACTCTCGTTGCGAAAACTATCTAAATCTAAATCCTAGGAATTCCAAATCTCTTTGCGAATCCTAAAGTCTAAATTAGCATTTTAATCAGGTTTGATTTGTTCACAAAACAACTAAACCAAATCTCTTTGCGAATACTTATTTTGCTCACCTTAGGTTCTATCAGGTAATTCATCGCACTCTCGCGCCTAATCAATTATCCTAAGATCTAAGCTCTAGGTGATCAATCTAGAATTAGCTTTGCAAACAACCTATGGTGAACAACTAATTCAGATGGTGAATCCTAATAACTAAGCAATCTAGCATTCAAAGAAAACCCTTATGAGAACTCTAAACCCAACAAGAGATCTACTCAGACATGGAAATTGAATCAATAATCATGTTTGAATAAATCATCAAATAGATAAATAGAAAGAGTAACAAGAGGGTTCAAAATCTTCTATCGGACGAACAGAGTTTCAGACTTGTCTCCCTTCAAAAACTCTCTCACAAAACTCAAGTAAAATAATGCGTAATGAAAGCGTAGCCAACAAAATGGCTGTAAAATCCTAATAAATAACCTAAATCACGTTTTGGGGCTTCTTGTAAATAATAAAGACTTTTGGGCCATTTTGCAAATCTTCAACTCTTCTTAAGTCGTGATCCGTGTCCTGCTGCGGTGAGTATCGACAGATACTAGGCAGTATTGATCGACACTGGGACTTCAAATCGGGTACTCAGCTACACGAACGTATGTTTGGGTCCAACATCCTCTAGAAAGCTCCAATATCTCCAATTATGCTCCAAACGTGTTAAAACCTGTAAAAGACTCTAAAACACAACCAAATAGTAGAAAGACTCTATAAAACGGACTTATATCATCGCTTAAACAGGGTAAAACCCATGATATATTAGGTGCTAGAACTGGATGAAGAACCAACGGATCCTCTCATTTTGGGAAGACCCTTCTTGTGTACAGCAGGAGCCATCATAGATGTGAGGAACAGGCGAATAGATCTACACCTGAGAGACATTGTCATGAAATTTGAGATGGATAAGATGCTGAAGAAGCCTATGTTGGACGGACAGACATTCTCGATAGATGACTCACTAAAAGTCTATGACAAAGTGATTGAAGAGATTCTAGTCGACGCCCCGTTGGAGACCATTTTGACAAAAGCAGATAATGAGCATGTGTTTGTGAGTGATGATGCCACCGGTTATGCTAAGATGCTAAACTCAAGCAAGACAATGGAGAAGATGGTCGAGTACATCAGTTTGGATGGAGCCGCAGAGACGCTTCCATCCTCAAGTCTTCTTACGCCTCCTGCTGACCCATGGAGCGAGCTGAAGGCCCCGAAAATAGAACTCAAAACACTCCCAATTGGGCTAAAGTACGCATTTCTTGGCCCTAACTCCACTTACCATGTGATCATCAATGCTGAGTTGAACAATGTGGAAACTGTTTTACTTCTATGTGAGCTTAGAAAGTATCGTAGAGCTTTAGGCTACTCACTAGATGACCTCACAAGGATTTCACCTGACCTTTGCATGCATATAATACATCTAGAGGATGAATCAATGCCTTCAATAGAACATCATAAACGGTTAAACTCGAATCTAAAAGATGTTGTAAAGAAGGAGATAATGAAACTTCTAGAGGCGGGCATCATATACGCTATCTCTGATAGTACTTGGGTGAGCCCAGTCCATGTTGTACCAAAGAAAGGCGGTGTGACAGTTGTTAAAAATGAGAAAAATTAGTTGATACCAACTAGAACTGTTACAGGGCATAAGATGTGTATTGACTATAGGAGATTGAATGCTGCTACTCGTAAGGATCATTTTTTGTTGCCTTTTATTGATCAGATGCTTGAGAGATTGGCTAACCACCCATACTACTATTTTCTAGACGGGTATCTGGTTTCTTTCAGATTCCCATCCACCCAGATGACTAGGAGAAAACCACAAAATCGCAGAATGCCATTTGGCTTGTGCAATGCCACATCAACTTTCCAACGATGCATGATGTCGATTTTCACAAACTTAATTGAGGACATAATGGAGGTTTTCATGGACGATTTCTCTGGGTATGGATCCTCCTTTTACGTATGTCTTTCTAATTTATGCAGGGTATTACAGCGCTGCGAGGAAAAGCATATGGTGTTAAATTGGGAGAAGTGCCACTTTATGGTCAGAGATGGGATAGTCCTGGGTCATCGGGTTTCAGAGCAGGGTATCAAAGTGGACAAGGCAAAGATCGAGGTGATGACTAGTCTACATTCGCCAGATTATGTCAAGGGGATTAGAAGCTTTCTAGGAAATGTTGGGTTCTACAGGAGGTTCATCAAGAATTTCTCCAAAATCGCTAGACCCTTGACACCTTTGTTATGCAAAGAGGTGAGGTTCCATTTTGACAGCGACTATCTAGAGGCCTTTAACACAATCAAGGGAGCACTCGTCAGCGCGCCAGTCGTCCAACTACCAGACTGTGAATTACCTTTCGAAGTGTTAACTAATGCTAGCGATTTCGTGTAGGAGCTGTTTTGGGACAGCGAAGGGCCAAGAAACTCCATATTATCTAGTACGCCAACAGAACTCTTAATGATGCGCAGTGCAAGTACGCTACAACCGAGAAAGAACTTCTTGCTATTGTGTTCGCTTTTGAGAAGTTCAAATCTTATCTTGTGGGGTCTAAGGTTATAGTGCATATTGATCATGCTGCTCTGAGGTACCTACTTACAAAGAAGGATACCAAACCTAGACTTTTGCGTTGGATTCTTTTGCTGCAGGAATTTGATCTCGAAATTAAAGACAAGAAGGGGATCGAGAATGGTGTTGCAGACCATTTATCCAGACTATGTGTAGTTGAAGAAACTCCCTTAGACGAGCGCCTACCTGAGGAGAACGTACGCGATCGATATTGGGTGCGACAACTACTTCACTTCTGCACACTGCACCGAGCTACCTGAAATTCCCTGGTTTGGTGAGATAGCAAACTACCTGGCTGCAGAGAAGGAACCAAGAGACTTTGTTGAGAACAAAAAGAACAAGTTCTTGAGAGACATCGGACGTTACTTTTGGGACGAGCCATACTTATACATGCAGTGCTCCGACGGTGTCTTTCGGAGATGTGTTTCGGAGGAAGAAATCCATGGCGTTCTTTTCCATTGTCATAGTTTGAAATACGCTGGACACTTTGCCACGTTCAAGAATGTGTCCAAGGCTGTGCAAGCCGGTTTCTGGTGGCCAACAATATTTCGTGATGCACATGCTTTCATCTCCAAATGCGATTCATGTCAGAGGCATGGAAATATTAGCAAGAAAAACGAAATTCCACAAAATTTAATCTTGGAGGTTGAAATGTTCGATGTGTGGGGTATTGATTTCATGGGCCCTTTTCCATCCTCTTATGAAAATCAATACATCCTCATTGTAGTCGACTATGTGTCTAAATGGGTCGAAGCGCTGGCTAGCCGAACAAATGATGCCAAGGTGGTCTTGCAGATGTTCAAATATGTGATATTTCCTATGTTCGGTGTGCCTAGAGTGGTGATAAGCGATGGCGGGTCTCATTTCATCAGCAAGGTCTTTGAAGGGTTCTTGAAGAAGCATGGAGTCAAGCATAAGGTAGCCACTCCTTACCACCCGCAGACGAGTGGACAGGTTAAAATTTCCAACAGGGAGATCAAAGGCATCCAACAGAAGACCGTGAACACAACGAGGAAAGATTGGATTACAAAGCAGGATGACGCTTTTTGGGCATATAGGAATGCCTAGAAGACACATTTGGGCACGACACCATTCCATCTTGTCTATGAAAAATCGTGCCACCTTCCTATAGAGCTCGAGTACAAGGCAACATGGGTTGTCAAGTTGTTGAACTTTGACATAAAACATGCCTTTGAAAGACGGACGATGCAACTGCACGAGCTGGAAGAGATTTGTCACATGGCCTATAAGAGCTCGAAGATTTACAAGGAGAAGACCAAGACCTATCATGAAAAGAAGATCATTCCCAGGAACTTCGTTGCAAATGATCAGGTGTTTCTTTTCAACTCCCGCCTCAAACTTTTTCCAGGGAAGCTGAGATCGAGATGGTCCGGACCATTCAAAATCAAGGAGGGGAGACCGTACGGAGCTGTGGTGTTGCTGAGCACTACAGAAAACAAGTTTGTGGTTAATGGTCAACGCCTAAAACCATGCCTCGCTGACGTAGAAATCGATGGGGACGAAAGCTTTCCCCTTGGTGACCCATGTCACGATTAAAACGCTACCCAATCAAGCTAACGACTATAAACAAGCGCTTGGTGGGAGGCAACCCACCAGTACATTTTCTTTTCTTTCATTTTATATATTTTTTTTAGTCTGTTTTACCTTCTTCTTGATTTATTTTCACATCGAGACTGTGTGAACTAATTCTGGGGGAGGGTCTTTATCGTTACTAATGCTATTTCTTTCTTTTGACTTCTCTTTTGGGTCATTTTGATGTTTTCTTTGAGTCATTTTGTTTTATTGAGTCAAAACTTGTTGGAGATTATGATCACGACCTTTGAATTTTTAACTAATTTTGCATCTAAGTGACCATTGTCGCAGGGCTAGTTTTAGATCAGACTAATGAAAAATCTAAAGGCTTACAAGTCAAACAGAGGCATCCATGTTTCCAAGAAAATTCAAAAGCTTAAGCTAATTTCTAAGCTCTTCCTTTTACCTCATCACCGTGATTGACGTCTTCAGACCGTGACTCCTCATTCGTATCTGACAAGACGACATGTGTGAAAGTATGGTACTCCTCTCCCTTATTTAAAATAAAATCAGAAAAGATGAAATGATTTTCTTTCGGGTAAAGGGTTAGGAAAATTTCCATCGATCCTATTATTTTACTTCGAAAGAGATGATCACACTAAGGTTGGAAGCGAGGTTAGGAAAATTTCCAGAGATGCCACTATTCGCCTACACCATAGAATAAAAGGGTGGCACTAAAATGAACCGGGGATTCAGTGGCAAAAACAATCAATACTCGCGTTCCATCCGCCATTTACCCTACGGAAAGGAAATGAGAAAAGAACAAGTCTGGGGGAGGGAAAATTACCAAAGATTGTGTTGTTGTCTTGTCACGATATCGAAAGGGAAAGAGTCTAGAAATTTCTTGGCACCATGATCTTTGATGAGACCCAGCGATGATGGCTTTTGATTATTCCGCGAAATAATGAGTTGAATCTGTGAGGCTGCGATGCTTGCAGAGAAGTACATGGCGGTTCGATCTAGAGCTAGTTTGGCAATACGTGGATTACTAAGGTAATGGTCATTGCAGAGTTCTAAAGGAAATCTGAGTCTCCGTGTTTTTCAAACCTTTTCTTTTTGCTTAGTTTTATGTTTGCTTGAGGACAAGCAAAAGACTAAGTCTGGGGGAATGGATATGCTTGGTTTTTACCGTTTTCTAACACATGGTTTGATGTTTCTTTTGAGTCTTTTTAGAGTCAAAGTCCGTTTTTAGAGTCATTTATTCAGTTATCTCAGGTAAAAAGGCGTTTACGGAAGAAATTGGAGTTACGTGGGCAAAAACGCATGGAACGGTATAAAAAAAGCAGAATCGATCGATGCAAGGAGTGCATCGATCGATGGAGCATGCCCCGAAGAGCCAAAATTGATCGATGCATAATTGGCATCGATCGATGCAACATCACAAGAAGAACCAGAATCGATCGATGCAAGGAGTGCATCGATCGATGGAGCATGCCTAGAAGAACCAAAATCGATCGATGCAACACCACCGAAGAGCCAGAATCGATCGATGCAAGGAGTGCATCGATCGATGGAGGATGCACAGAAGAACCAAAATCGATCGATGCAACATGTGCATCGATCGATGCAAGCCAGCAAATTGCTTATTCCTGATATTCTTGTTTTCTCCTGTAAACTGCTTATTTTGACCTAATTCGCCCATAACCCTATTTATATTTTATTTTCAGCCACTTTTTAGGCTATCTCTCTTTTGACGGCTCTCTATACTACTCAGTTTTTGGTTATTGATTTTGTAAGCAAGGAGAAGAATTTATGCAGCCATCGTGAAGATTTCTAAACCCTTTCATCTCTTTCATTATTATTATGAGTTTCTCTCTATATCCTTGCTTGTTCTCCATTGCCAAGTATGAGTAGTCTCATAGTTAGGTTTAGGGTTTCAAGGGGATCCATGAATCATTGAATTAGACATAGATAGGGATTTATCTTTCGTGGTTGTCCGTTATTGTTGTGTTTATTGCTTAGGCTTAAGTTGACCGCTTAGTCTCTGAGCTAGGGCTTAATCTATACCACGGAAGTGTCGTAGGTTGCTAAAGAACATAAACGAGCGAATTGTCCTTAGCCTGCAAAAGTTAATGTTAAGGCGATTTGTGATCATATTGAACCTGCTCATTAATGATGATCTATAATTATATGCCAACAGAAGTTAGGATTTTAGGTTGCTAGGTTTAGTAACCAATGCCACGGAAGTGGATTGGTTAGACATTTATGTTTGAGTTTGAAATTTGTGTTTAGTCATTCTCTGAATAGTTGTCTGATTCGTGACCTCTGGATTCCTGAGAATAAACCCTTGACCTAACGTTTTTCATTTATTGAATTTACATCGTTTTAATTGCATTCGTTACTTTTCCAAACCAACCATATCTTAGCTTAGTTTGATAATTGTGAGAATTGTAGTGTAACTTTGGACTATGTGGATTCGATCCTAAAGTACTGCATTGACAACCGTTACGATTGCAGTAGTGTACACTTTAGTTAATTGACTACGTGGTAAAACACCTAAATCAATAAGCTCAAGCACACCCACCACCACCCGCCTGTAATGCTAGAGCTCAAAACCACCCTCAACAAGCACAAAACATTGTTGGAGCGGGTGATGCCACCAATGCTCATGCCAACTGCCAAGGAATTCAAGCACCACCGATCGAGAACAACAACTTTGAAGTAAAAGCTAGCTTCATCAACATGGTGCAAAGCAACAAGTTCCATGACTTGGCGGTGGAAGATCCACTTGATCATTTGGATCACTTCGACCGGATTTGTGGATTGACAAAGATGAACGGTGTTTCCAAAGATGGCTTCAAGTTACGGTTTTTACCATTCTCTCTTGGGGACAAGGCACGCCAATGGGAGAAAATTTTACCTCAAGGGTCTATCACTACATGGGATGAATGCAAGAGGGCTTTCCTTGCCAAACTCTTCTCACCTTCAAGGATGGCCAAGCTAAGAAATGAGATCTCGAGCTTCACTCAACGCTCCAATGAGATTTTCGATGAGGCGTGGGAAAGGTTTAGGAGCTACACCATGCAATGCCCTCATCATGGATTCAATAACGCTTCTCTATTGAGCACACTCTACCATGGAGCGCTTCCAAAGATAAGAATGTTGCTAGACACCGCTTCCAATTGTAATTTCTTGGCTAAAGAAGTTAATGAAGCAATGGAGTTGGTAGAGAACCTTGCCCAAAGTGATGGAACCTATAGTGATGACTATGATCGGTCTACAACGACCACAAGTGACTTTGATGAGCAAAGAAGGACCAAGGATATGAAAGCTCTAAATGAGAAGTTGGATAAGAAAGCCACTATGATTGAAAAACTTCTTAATGCTTCTAAGAAGCCGGTTCACTTTGTTGGTGACCATGAAGAGGTTGTTAGAGATATTGAGTTTCTACTCTATGGTTCCCAAGTCGAAGAACTTCCCCCAAGAGATGTTCCCTCAAACCTCATTGCGGACATCGAGGAACAAGGTGGGGGGGGGGTGACCTGTAGGAATGAAGATAATGTAGTTTTCGTTGAGGGAAAGAGTATAAGCCAACATGAAGGGCAAGGGATTTCTTCACAAATGGAGGTTGAGAAGTCCCTCAAGAGCATGGTTAACGAGAAGAATGTGGAGACACATGTCATGCCTAAGAAAGAAGCTTTTCGCGTTGAACCCTCTCCATACGAACCTCCACTCCCATTTCCCGACCATTCTCTCACCAAGGCACAAAAGAAGGCGTTCTCAAGCTTCAAAGCAAACATGGATAAGATTGGAACACCTTTGCCTAGTGAGAGTGACTTGTCTCAAGTCCCACAACACCAAAAGTTCATCAAAAGCATACTTGAGAACCGAGAGAAAGTGGAAGAGCTTATGGCGGTCTTTGATTCACCAAGCACAACAAGGATTAAACCTAAGTCTCTCCCCAAGCTTGGGAATCCCGGTAAGTTCTCCATCACTTGCTCTCTTGGAAACTTGAAGATAGATGATGCCTTGTGTGACTTGGGATCAACCGTGAACGTCATATCCTTGGAAATGGCCAAGAGTCTTGGGATTACTAAAATGGAATACTATCCCTCCACCATCACGTTTGGAAAACTCATCTTCAAAGAAACCGTTTAGCATTGTTAAAGATTATCCTCTCAAGGTTGGAGAGTGTCTTGTACCAACGGACTTCATTGTCATGGAGATGTGACAAACCAAAAAGCTTCCTCTACTTCTTGGGACTTCATTCCTTAATACAGCCAGTGCAAGCATCGACTTCAGGATCATCTTCGAGATTTTCTGCACTGGAAGTGATCGCATTGACGTGAGCATTGTGTGAATGAACCGCCTTTCCCTTGGAATTTGCTGTAGTCTGAGTTACTTGCGTCTCCAGCATCTTGTGGCTGGTATTGAGAGCCTCGATCCTCCCACTCAAATCGGTGTACATGGCGTCCATCTTACCATTGAAGTTCACTGTGATCTGATGCTGTCCTTGAACGAGTGTTTCGAACATGGCCTCAATCTTGTTGTCAGGAGATTTGGGTGGTGGGGATTGGTACCCTCCTTGCTAAGCATTGTTGGTGAAGTTTCGATTGGTGTTGTACCCAAATCGCTGACCCTGAAAACCAGAACCACCAACATAGTTACAATCTTCCACTTCATTCTCAGCAGCGAAATGGACGGTCTTTGTTGTCTTTCC
>PKML01030684.1:48332-61916 GCA_002933935.1 Eutrema yunnanense
CCGCTCAAAAGAAGACAATGGCGGACACAACAAGTGCGGTAGTTACTACATCATCCGGAGTCATAAACACCTCCATTCCTCTAACCCAGTCTGACGACATCGCTCCAACAGACCTAGACGGAACAACAAACGTTCCCATTACCACCTCGGGAGCGAACGTCTCGACTGGGATCAACGATTTTGCCGATCCCTCGGGACCTGCAGCCTTGAACCAATCGGCTCCGGATCAAATAGCTGAGATCCGGAACCTGATATCGTGCCTCATAGAGCAGAATCGCTCAATGGCAGCACGCCAGGATGACCTCGAAAGAGCGGCTCGGGCAGGCACCATCGGGCGACTCGCCTTCCCACCTGGGACACAATCCCTTTTTGCCCTTGGGTAGGGAGGATTGCTATTTCCACCTCCACCGGTGACAAGACTGAACTTTTCCGATATCAATGCTTCAACCAGCAGGATGGTCGGCTCAGCCACCGCCTCACGGTTCAACTCGATGATATCGGACCCCATATTCACTCCTTCCACGATCCAGATCGCGGAAGGAGAAATTACGCCAATTGCGACCTTACCAGGAGTAGACCCGACCTCAAATCTACTAATTGGTCAGAATCGCTCTGGGAACGTAAATGAGGTCGTAGCTCGGGATAATCCCGGTGGCAGCAATCATTCCCAGCCTGCCGGAGAATCCCTGCTCCGCTTCCCGAGCAATAACGAAAACAACTTGGGATCCGGCAACTCACATGGGTTCGAATCAATCAATAAATATTGCAAAGAAACCAACACCGAACTACAGCGGATGAGATCGCAGGTCCACGCTGCTCTAAGTTCAGCACCTGAGATATACAGAGTGATTGATGAAGTCAATCAGACCCCATTCACCTCGCGAATCGCGAGCCCTCAGCTCGGCGATGTCGGGAATATCCGATTTCCTAGGTATAACGGAGAAACCGACCCCAAGGCATTCATGAGAAGTTTCAAATTCGCCTTTTCGAGGGTGAGACTACTCGGGGGCGACCTCGAGTCAGCACGCTGCCGCTTCTTCGCCGAAAATCTAACGGATTCGGCCTTAGAATGGTTCACCTCCCTGAAACCAAACTCGATTGACAACTTCACCCAACTTCAAGCAGCATTCTTGAAGCAATATTCGGTATTTATCCATATCGAAACCTCGGAGGCCGATCTGTGGGTACTCACTCAAAAACCATGCGACTCATTGCGAACGTATATTGATAGCTTTAAAGCCGTCAAAGCAAAAATCGCTGATCTGAATAACCCAACGGCCCTGAAAGCCCTCCAAAACGCATTGCTAAAAACCTCAAAATTCTTTGAGGAGCTCACAGTTCGGGAGCCCGTATCACTAGATGATGCATTACATCGCGTTTCGCGCTGGATTATCCTTGAAGAAGCGAGTGCAGCTCAACCAAAGCAGCATGCACCTGCAACCTCGACTAAGCAAGCTCAGATAACCAACTCCCAAGGACCTAAAAATCCGAGAAAAATGAGCCCCAAGATCATAGACAAAGTTAGGGGATACACTCATACTCAGTGGGAAGCCCACCTCTTAATAGATTCAAGCCTTACGATCCCAGCAAGTGGTGTGATTTCCACAAAATCAAGGGCCACTCGACCGAGGAGTGCCATGAGGTGAAGAAGCAGCTCACCGCCAAATTCGCAGCAGGAGAGCTGGGTAAAATTGAGCTGGAAAAACCTCCTCCGAGGAAGAACTATTACCCAGCTCGAGACGATGAAAGGCGGGATCGCCCATCCGAGGATGATCGTAATCGAGAACATTCAGCTGAGGACACGACGAGGCGAGATCCCCCAAAGGCAGGGAAACATATATGCCTCCCCCCAGCACGAAGAAAAGAATTAACTTTATTCATGGAGGATCCCAGCTATGTCGCAACTCCATAAACTCAATTAAGAAACATCAACAAAGGGTAAATACCGACACACGTGATAGGACCCCATTCAAGGGACCTGACACACAAATTTCGTTCTGGGAAAGCGAAAATCACGCAGTCGCATCTTAGTGGCAAATTAGTCGCATAACAGTGGCATTGTAGTGGCAAAACAAGACCCTAAACACTAAATGAATAGTTTAAATCGTATATGCTAATTTTAACAGTTAGGGATAAAATAAACATATGTACATACGTAGATATTGAAATTTACTAGAGTTTTTGTTAAAAAAACTAATATATATGTTTTGCAAATCAAATCAATAAATTTACTCTTTAATTACTTACTAATGTTTGATATGAGTGTGGAGATGATGAGAATATCTGAAAAAATTATGAATCTTACAAATTTTACAAACTTTGATTGATTGTAAATGATATATATGATTTATCAAGTTAAATTCATAGTTTGAAATTTCAAATAACTAAAATTATTATTTATAAGACAAATATTTCTTTGATAGATTGTAAAGAATATATATGATTTATCAAGTTAAATTCATAGTTTAACATTCACAAACATTGTTAAAAATGTGAATTTTGTAAAATTTCAATCAAGTAGTCACAAAGTAGTCACAAAATTAGCGACTACTTTGTGACTCCATCGATAAATTTTTTAAAAATATTGTTTTGTAGTCACAAAGTAGTCGCAAATCTTTTTAAAAAAATCACGCAGTCGGATCTTAGAGGCAAATTAGTCGCATAACAGTGACATTGTAGTGGCAAAACAAAACCCTAAACACAAAATGAATAGTTTAAATCGTATATGCTAATTTTAACAGTTAGGGATAAAATAAACATATGTACATACGTAGATATTGAAATTTACTAGAGTTTTTGTTAAAAAAACTAATATATATGTTTTGCAAATCAAATCAATAAATTTACTCTTTAATTACATACTAATGTTTGATATAAGTGTGGAGATGATGATGATATATGAAAAAGTTATGAATCTTACAAATTTTAAAAACTTTGATAGATTGTAAAGGATATATATGATTTATCAAGTTAAATTCATAGTTTAACATTCACAAACATTGTTAAAAATGTGAATTTTGTAAAATTTCAATCAAGTAGTCACAAAGTAGTCACAAAATTAGCGACTACTTTGTGACTCCATCGATAAATTTATAAAAAATATTGTTTTGTAGTCACAAAGTAGTCGCAAATGTTTTTAAAAAAAATCACGCAGTCGCATCTTAGTGGCAAATTAGTCGCATAACAGTGGCATTGTAGTGGCAAAACAAGACCCTAAACACTAAATGAATAGTTTAAATCGTATATGCTAATTTTAACAGTTAGGGATAAAATAAACATATGTACATACGTAGATATTGAAATTTACTAGAGTTTTTGTTAAAAAAACTAATATATATGTTTTGCAAATCAAATCAATAAATTTACTCTTTAATTACATACTAATGTTTGATATAAGTGTGGAGATGATGATGATATATGAAAAAGTTATGAATCTTACAAATTTTAAAAACTTTGATAGATTGTAAAGGATATATATGATTTATCAAGTTAAATTCATAGTTTAACATTCACAAACATTGTTAAAAATGTGAATTTTGTAAAATTTCAATCAAGTAGTCACAAAGTAGTCACAAAATTAGCGACTACTTTGTGACTCCATCGTAATTTTTTAAAAAATATTGTTTTGTAGTCACAAAGTAGTCGCAAATCTTTTTAAAAAAATCACGCAGTCGCATCTTAGTGGCAAATTAGTCGCATAACAGTGGCATTGTAGTGGCAAAACAAGACCCTAAACACTAAATGAATAGTTTAAATCGTATATGCTAATTTTAACAGTTAGGGATAAAAAAACATATGTACATACGTAGATATTGAAATTTAGTACAGTTTTTGTTAAAAAAACTAATATATATGTTTTGCAAATCAAATCAATAAATTTACTCTTTAATTACATACTAATGTTTGATATGAGTGTGGAGATGATGAGAATATCTGAAAAAGTTATGAATCTTACAAATTTTAAAAACTTTGATTTATTGTAAATGATATATATGATTTATCAAGTTAAATTCATAGTTTGAAATTTCAAATAACTGAAATTATGATTTATAAGACAAATATTTTTTTGTAGTCTTATTTCAGTCACAAAATGTGCAAATGATTAGTGACTACTTGTGAAATTTGCGACTACAATGTGACGACAAGTGAATCCGTAGTTGCAAATAAGTCCCAAAATCTTGAAAATAAAACAATGCGAAAAACTACACACTATTTTGGAAAAATTTGTGACTACGTCTTTGTGTTTACAAATGTAGTCGCAAATTCGTAGCTCTTTGACAAATATTTTGCTACTCCAAAATTTAGTCGGAAAGGAGTCGCAAAAACGTGCCAAATTAGCGACTAAACTACAACTAAAGTCTTTGGTCGCTAATTGCAACTAATATGCGACTAAGTTGTTGAGAGTCTCAAATATGTCCCAAATTGGTCACATATTGGTCGCAAATTTTTGCGACTACAGGTGTAGTCGCAAAATAGAGTGGCTAAATCGATGTTTTCTTGTAGTGTTTTGCTTAGTTTTATGTTTGCTTGAGGACAAGCAAAAGACTAAGTCTGGGGGAATTGATATGCTTGGTTTTTACCGTTTTCTAACACATGGTTTGATGTTTCTTTTGAGTCTTTTTAGAGTCAAAGTCCGTTTTTAGAGTCTTTTAGTCATTTATTCAGTTATCTTAGGTAAAAAGGCGTTTACGGAAGAAATTGGAGTTACGTGGGCAAAAACGCATGGAACGGTATAAAAAGAGCAGAATCGATCGATGCATAATTGGCATCGATCGATGCGACATCACCAGAAGAACCAGAATCGATCGATGCAAGGAGTGCATCGATCGATGGAGCATGCCCAGAAGAACCAAAATCGATCGATGCAACACCCCCGAAGAGCCAGAATCGATCGATGCAAGGAGTGCATCGATCGATGGAGGATGCACAGAAGAACCAAAATCGATCGACGCAACACGTGCATCGATCGATGCAAGCCAGCGAGAAGGAAAAGGAAATTTCTGATATTCCTGTTTTCCCCCGGAAACTGCTTATTCTGACCTAATTCGCCAAGAACCCTATTTATATTTTATTTTCAGCCACTTTTTAGGCTATCTCTCTTTTGACGGCTCTCTATTCTACTCAGTTTTTGGTTATTGATTTTGTAAGCAAAGAGAAGAATTTATGCAGCTATCGTGAAGAATTCTAAACCCTTTCATCTCTTTCATTATTATTATGAGTTTCTCTCTATCTCCTTGCTTGTTCTCCATTGCCAAGTCCGAGTAGTCTCATAGTTAGGTTTAGGGTTTCAAGGGGATCCATGAATCATTGAATTAGACATAGATAGGGATTTATCTTTCGCGGTTGTCCATTATTGTTGTGTTTATTGCTTAGGCTTAAGTTGACCGCTTAGTCTCTGAACTAGGGCTTAATCTATACCACAGAAGTGTCGTATGTTGCTAGAAAGAACATAAGCGAGCGAATTGTCCTTAGCATGCGGAAGATAATGTTAAGGCGATTTCTGATCATATTGAACCTGCTCATTAATGATGATCTATAATTATATGCCCACGGAAGTTAGGATTTTAGGTTGCTAGGTTTAGTAATCAATGCCACGGAAGTGGATTGGTTAGACATTTATGTTTGAGTTTGAAATTTGTGTTTAGTCATTCTCTGAATAGTTGTCTGATTCGTGACCTCTGGATTCCTGAGAATAAACCCTTGACCTAACGTTTTTCATTTATTGAATTTACATCGTTTTAATTGCTTTCGTTACTTTTCCAAACCAACCATATTCTTGTCTTAGCTTAGTTTGATAATTGTGAGAATTGTAGTGTAACTTTGGTCTATGTGGATTCGATCCTAAAGTACTGCATTGACAACCGTTACGATTGCAGTAGTGTACACTTTAGTTAATTGACTACGTTGTAAAACACCTAAATCAACAAGCTCAAGCACACCCACCACCACCCGCCTGTAATGCTAGAGCTCAAAACCACCCTCAACAAGCTCAAAACATTGTTGGAGCGGGTGATGCCACCAATGCTCATGCCAACTGCCAAGGAATTCAAGCACCACCGATTGAGAACAACAACTTTGAAGTAAAAGCTAGCTTCATCAACATGGTGCAAAGCAACAAGTTCCATGGCTTGGCGGTGGAAGATCCACTTGATCACTTGGATTACTTCGACCGGATTTGTGGATTGACAAAGATGAACGGTGTTTCCAAAGATGGCTTCAAGTTACGGTTTTTACCATTCTCTCTTGGGGACAAGGCACGCCAATGGGAGAAAATTTTACCTCAAGGGTCTATCACTACATGGGATGAATGCAAGAGGGCTTTCCTTGCCAAACTCTTCTCACCTTCAAGGATGGCCAAGCTAAGAAATGAGATCTCGAGCTTCACTCAACGCTCCAATGAGATTTTCGATGAGGCGTGGGAAAGGTTTAGGAGCTACACCATGCAATGCCCTCATCATGGATTCAATAACGCTTCTCTATTGAGCACACACTACAATGGAGCGCTTCCAAAGATAAGAATGTTGCTAGACACCGCTTCCAATTGTAATATCTTGGCTAAAGAAGTTAATGAAGCAATGGAGTTGGTAGAGAACCTTTCCCAAAGTGATGGAACCTGTAGTGATGACTATGATCGGTTTACAAGGACCACAAGTGACTTTGATGAGCAAAGAAGGACCAAGGATATGAAAGCTCTAAATGAGAAGTTGGATAAGAAAGCCACTATGATTGAAAAACTTCTTAATGCTTCTAAGAAGCCGGTTCACTTTGTTGGTGACCATGAAGAGGTTGTTAGAGATATTGAGTTTCTACTCTATGGTTCACAAGTCGAAGAACTTCCCCCAAGAGATGTTCCCTCAAACCTCATTGCGGACATCGAGGAACAAGGTGGGGGGGGGTGACCCGTAGGAATGAAGATAATGTAGTTTTCGTTGAGGGAAAGAGTATAAGCCAACATGAAGGGCAAGGGATTTCTTCACAAATGGAGGTTGAGAAGTCCCTCAAGAGCATGGTTAACGAGAAGAACGTGGAGACACATGTCATGCCTAAGAAAGAAGCTTTTCGCGTTGAACCCTCTCCATACGAACCTCCACTCCCATTTCCCGACCATTCTCTCACCAATGCACAAAAGAAGGCTTTCTCAAGCTTCAAAGCAAACATGGATAAGATTGGAACACCTTTTCCTAGTGAGAGTGACTTTTCTCAAGTCCCACAACACCAAAAGTTCATCAAAAGCATACTTGAGAACCGAGAGAAAGTGGAAGAGCTTATGGCGGTCTTTGATTCACCAAGCACAACAAGGATTAAGCCTAAGTCTCTCCCCAAGCTTGGGAATCCTGGTAAGTTCTTTATCAATTGCTCTCTTGGAAACTTGAAGATAGATGATGCCTTGTGTGACTTGGGATCAACCGTGAGCGTCATATCCTTGGAAATGGCCAAGAGTCTTGGGATTACTAAAATGGAAGACTATCCCTCCACCATCACGTTTGGAGACTCATCTTCAAAGAAACCGTTTGGCATTGTTAAAGATTATCCTCTCAAGGTTGGAGAGTGTCTTGTACCAACGGACTTCATTGTCATGGAGATGTGACAAACCAAAAAGCTTCCTCTACTTCTTGGGACTCCATTCCTTAATACAGCCAGTGCAAGCATCGACTTCACGAGCAAGAAGGTAGTACTCAAGAATGTGAGTGACAAGGTCTTCTACCCAATTGTGCCTTCTCCTACCGCGGTTTGTGGCACGATCACTTGTGAGATAAATGGGGATGAAGCTTTAAGAGTCGAGTATGTTGGTATTTGTGCAACGGTGAGTTATGGTGATGATGAAGAAGCTCGGGCATTGGACGGTTATTGTCTAGACTCCCTCTTCCAACCCAAGATGGAGAATGAGGTTCAAAGTAGCATGGTTGCTAAGAAGAGGGCAAAGACCAAGGCCAAGGTGAAAAACGAGCCAAGTATGCTTGATGGGTCTAAGTCCGAGCTAAGCCAACCTTCCACCATGACTCTCACCCCTTGGAAACATCAAGATGGGTTATTGAGTACAAAATCAAGTGTGAGGGACGGTCCAAGCCTTTTGCCTCGGTCAAAGCCATCCTCACACGGGAGCTTAAGGAGAAAGGAGAAAGGAGAAGCCGGTCTTCAAGAGGTCATGAGAACGGTCCTCAAACTCGAGCTCAAGGACCCTCCAAGGAGTTCTCACACTCTTTCATCACCCGCCTAAAAGGGTAACCAAAGTCAAACTTAGTGACTTTAAACAAAGTGCACTTGGGAGATATTCCCATGTTTATCATTGTATATATTCTCTTTGCTTTCAAGTTTGATTTTGTGTTTCTAGGGTCTTTTGATGTTTTTGTTGAGTGGTTGCAAGGTTCTCGATGGTCGCATGGTCATGGCAAAGTAACAACAGTGTTCAATGTCGGAGCTCAAGTGCCTCCCCTAATAGGTCACTCCACCCTCCCTTTCCTCCATTCCAAGGTATGATTCGCACTCCATTTCATTGTACATTCATCTTTTCGCATTATGTTTGCTCTCTCTTAGACTTTTGTTGCACCGAGACGGTGCAATTCAAGTTTGGGGGAGGAGTTTGTGTAATTTGACCTTGTGTTTGTTTTTTATTTTTCTCTTCGCATACTTGAGTCTCATTCATAGAAAAACCCAAAAATTTGAAAATTTTGAACATAAAAAGAAGCATGTAGTTGCATTTCGCATGATTCAGATTGAGTCTAGACGCATATATGTTTGCACTCACTTGCATTGGGAGAAATGTCCTTGTGGAATGTAAACTTAATAGTTTGAATTAATGCCCTCGTTAGGAGTTCTTTGATGCATTTCTGCGATCACAAAGTTAAGGATGATCCGTGCTTTGATCTCGCATGTTGAATGTTTATGTTTTGGTTGAAGCATGCTTTGATTTGATCCCAACTCTATCTAGTGAACTCTAATCATGACTTGAATTATCATGCTTGTACATTGAAGAGTGGACTCATGGATGCCATATACATATTTGAGCTATATTTTCTCTTTTCACCACTCTTGTTAGCTCAAATAGCCGATTCCCACCTTTGGAACGATTAACCACACCCTAAACCAAACCTTCCTTCAAACCTTCATCTCTTGTGTGTGTCGCGAGGCCTAATTTGGAATGAACTTAGAAAAAACTGTTGGGTTTGGGATGAACTTAGCAAAAACTGTAGAACTAGCTCACACATCAATGAGCTAGACATAGGCTAGGATAGATAGGTTGGGAGTTTGGGGTGTTGTTGAAAAGAAAAAGATAATGTGGAGAAAAGAATGGGTAAAAAAAAAAGATTGATTGGTTTGAAACAAGGAAGTAATTTAGCTCCAAGTGTGGAATTGTAAAGATCTCTAAGTGTGAAAGAAAGGAAAGAGCCAAAATGGCTAAGGCATTCAAAGGATGAAATGGGGACAAGTCGTGCAAGCAAAAGAGGAGCTAAGGGAAAAGAAAAGATGAGAAGCCAATCCAATCAAGTTTGAAGAAGAAGTCCCCCAAGTGAAAAGGGATAAGAAGTGTGGGTTTGAGAAGGCAAAAACGCTTTGTGATTGAAAGGACCGCATTTTTATTTATTTTTTGCATATAATTAAACAATCATAATAATACATTAATTATTACACATTAACCAGTACAACACAAGTACTACAGCTTACACAAGCTAACGATTTATAACAACAACACAACTGGTATCGATCGATACTCCCCTAGTGTCGATCGATACCCAAACAACAGAAGCATACCCCCGGGTCCTAATCATCCCCTCTTCACTGCCTTGATTCCACGATCACGCCTTATCTTTACCTGCATCGACAAAAGTGATGCATCAACATTTGGCTAACCAAATGCTGAGTGAGATTGATCATCCCAACAACAGGCTACCAATAAGCACAAGCAATAATCACCAAGAATTAATTCACCACAATTAAAACTTTCAGCACAAAGCCACAACTGGTATCGATCGATACTCCCATAGTGTCGATCGATGCCCAAACAACACACAACTCCCGACAAGGGACTGGTATCGATCGATTCCCAAACCCACACCTGGTATCGATCGATACAACCACACAACACGAGACCACCGCCAATGGTCTGGTATCGATCGATACCCACCTGGTATCGGTCGATACTCACGAGACCTAAACACAGGAATCGCCATACAAGCCACAAAAAGCATCAACCAAGCTTTAACAAGGCACCACGCAAGCTCACTTGCTAACCTTTGGTCACAACTCACCTTAAACACGAAGGATCGAGCTCTAAAACAACTCCCCGAGCTCAAGAAGATCTCCCTCTCTTCTCACAAGCTCTCGCCAACACAAAGCTCGTCCAACCTCTCCTTCGAGCTTCTCCCAAGCTCAAACTCTCTTGATCTCGCAAGATCCAAGCTTCGGCAAGCTTTTCTTCTCTCTCTCTCTTTCTCCTTCTCTCTCTCTCTCTTTCTTTCTCTCTTTCCCGACCAGCTATGGTCTTATCCTCCAAGGATACGCTTTTTATACTCGAAAGAAGATAAGAGAAGAAGACAACCAGGAACACGGTATCGATCGATACCACCCCCGGAACAATCCGAATTAATTATTTTTCTCTCAATAATCAATTCTTCCAGAACACGGGCGCTACAATTCTCCCCCACTAACTTAGATTCGACCTCGAATCTTCATTACCGTTCATCTCCCATGAACCGTTCATCTCCAATGAACCTTAATCGTCGCAACGATTACAAAAACTTTGGCCAACCCGGCCATCTCAACACTCACACGAGGTCCTATGCTTATGACACCGCAGCATCATATGTACTGATTGCTCAAACACACGCCAACCATCACTCAAGACACCGCAGCATCTCCGAGTTCCGAGCGTCAGCCATATCCCGCAGGATATCCACCATACCTCACAAGGTATCAACCATACCACATCACCCAAGACACCGCAGCATCTCCGAGTTCTGGGTATCTGCCGTACCACTCCCCTCGATAATATAACCTGAAAGAGTCTCAATACCCCATACCACTCAATTCTAGGGAATATATCCTACGTCTAGGACATACTCCTTACGAATCCACGGTATCACGTATTACTCTAGGCTATAAACCTCCCGAGTCTGGGTACATCGCCACTCACACTCTCAAGACAACCAGTCTTGCGAGCTATCAGCACCAGAGGAACCAGTCCTCTCAACGAGCAATAAGTCACATATCACTAAGCATCTCGACTGAACTACCTCCCGTGATCCGTGTAAATCCTCGCAAGGCAACACCGGCATCACCCATATTCCATACCCGGAATATCTGGCGTGCATGACCAATAACCAGGCCATCGCACCTCCCTTGCGCACCTTCCAGTGTCGGCTTGCTTTAGAAAGACTTGTCAAGACAACTATGACTAGGCTACCTTTAACACCCAACAACTCTCTGCAGTAGGTCATCAATACAAACGTAATAAAACAAACAAGTACCATACGCCTGCAATCCGACCCACCACATAGAACCGCTAAGTGAAATAACCCGGTCTCGTCACTCGACTCATTTTTCCGAACAAGCTTAACTGAAACACGCAACGCTCACAACAGCAATAAGAACATCCATCTTATCACTCTCTTGCATTAACGTTTCTTACCCCAAACGTAATGCAAAACCGTGACTCCCAAAGTCACCAATAATAAGAAATACTCATCTTATTACACATCATAATGTAACATCGTTCTACACAACGGAAATACAAAATGAAACACACATAGCATACAGCTATAACCGAAACTGGAACCTCTCGATGGAACTCAAGCCGCAGCTTGCTTCTGGAACCACTTCTGGAACCTCGCTTCCATCCTAGCCTCTGGCTCCCAAGTTTCCTCCTGCACCCCGCCACAGTCCCACAGAACTCGCATCATCGGAATCTTCTTCCGACGAAGCTCCTTGACCCTCCGCTCGAGAACTCTCAAAGGTCTCGCCTCAACGGTCATATTGGGCTGGAGATCTGGCGGAATCTCAGCCAATACCTCGTCACCCCTATGCAAACACTTCTTCAGCATCGACACATGGAAGACCTTATGAAATGCTTGCATAACCGCGGGTAACTCCAACCGATACGCTACCGGTCCAACACGCTCTACAATCCGGAACGGCCCCATATACCTCGGACTCAACTTAGTCGCAACAATGGACCTGTTCGGACCTCTCAGTAAAGCCATCTTGAGATACACACTATCTCCCACCTCAAACACAAGCTCTTTCCGCCTCCTATCGGCATAACTCTTTTGCCGATCTTGGGCCTCTTTCATGTTCAGCTTCAAAACCCGAATCTTCTCCGTGGTTTCCTGAACAAAACTCGCACCCAAAGTGCTCCTCTCCCCCACTTGTGTCCAACACAAGGGGGTACGACATGGCCTCCCATACAGAGCCTCATATGGTGCCATCCCAATACTCGCCTGGTAGCTATTGTTATACGCAAACTCTACCAAGCTCAAGTGATCCACCCAGTGACCACCCCAATCCAGCACGCACATCCTCAACAAATCCTCCAGAGTCTGGATGGTCCTCTCTGACTGCCCATCTGTCTGAGGATGATACGCCGTGCTCAAGTGCACTTTCGTGCCCATCTCTGCCTGAAACGCATTCCATAACTCCGATGTGAACTTAGGATCCCGGTCCGAAACAATGCTCACCGGTACTCCATACAGTCTCACAATCTCCTGCACGTACCTCCTAGCCAGAACTGCTGACACATCAGACTTCTTAATGGCCAGAAAACGCGCACACTTAGTCAATCGATCAACGATGACCCAAATAGCATCCTTGGTCCGAGAAACTGGTAAACCCACCACGAAATCCATCGTGATCATATCCCACTTCCACCCTGGAATGGGTAAACTCCGCAACAAACCACTCGGGACCTGGTGCTCCGCCTTCACTAACTGGCACACGTTGCACGACGCAACCCAGTTAGCCACATCCTTCTTCCTCCCGACCCAATGATAGTAGCGCTTGAGATCGCGATACATCTTAGTCGCTCCTGGATGAATCGAGAACATACTCGAATGAGCCTCACTCAGGATCTCTCGCCGCAAATCCTCATCCAAAGGTACGCATACCCTCCCACTAACAAGGATAGTGCCGTTCGCATATACCTGATACTCAGAACCCTTTGCTCTCGAAGCCCTAACCAAAACCTCATCTTTTCCCTGAGCCAACCGAACTCTGCTCAAAAGATCCGCCTGGTTAGCCGCCTCTAAGCCCAAAGGTTCCTGAGATACAACACATAAGCGCAATGTGCTAATCTCGCTCACCAAAGACTCAACCTCGCGTTCCCGAGCCAAAGCCACCCGCTTCCGACTCAACGCATCCGCAATCAGATTAGCCTTACCAGGATGGTAAGCTATCTCCAAATCATAATCGGCCACTAGCTCCATCTAGCACCTCTGCCTCAAATTCAACTCAGGCTGAGTGAAAATGTCCTTCAAGCTCTTATGATCTGTGAACACCTGCACCTTTCCGCCATAAAGATAAGATCTCCAAATCTTCAAAGCGAAAGCCACTGCAGCCATCTCCAGGTCATGGGTAGGGTAGTTGCTCTCATGC
>PKML01030684.1:75349-94693 GCA_002933935.1 Eutrema yunnanense
ACCTCTAGCCTTAATGAAGAGTGCCTTAATCTCTTCCTCAGTTTCTCTGCAATCTTTGAAGTGACTTAGCAGAGGACGGCACTCTAGAGCTTCTTCAAAGGTTGATTCAGGGGAAATCCTTCTTAGCATCTTCTCAAAGCCACGCAGCTGCTTTGGAGAGATGGGATCTCTGAGGTGTTTAGGAACAGGATTCCGCTTCTTGGGCTTGCGAACTCTTTCTTTGATCAACTCACGTGTTTCCACAAGTTCTGGCTCGTTCTTCGAGGGGTATCGATCGACACCAGGTAGGGTATCGATCGATACTCTTACTGTTGAATCATCCTTGACAGATTTATCATCATCAAGGGGAAGCTCCACAATCAGCTTATCCAGCATAGCCTTGCATCTGGCGTCCTCTACCTCCTTCTTAGCCTTCCCAAGAGCTCTGGGATAAGGTATCCTCGGTATATAGACTCGTTTCTGAACTTCTTTAGGCACCACAGTCGAAGTATCAAGTGTTTCCTCAAAAATTGCCTCAGTCAAAAATTGCCTTGCATCTGGCGTCCTCTACCTCCTTTCTGCAGTCTGAGCTACTTGCGTTTCCAGCATCATGTGACTCGTATTTAGAGCCTCGATCCTTCCACTCAAATCGGTGTACACAGCATCCAATTTCCCATTGAAGGTTACTGTCATCTTCTACTGCCCTTGAACCAGCTGTTCAAGCATAGCCTCAATCTTACTCTCAGGAGCTTTGGGTGGTGGGGATTGGTACCCTCTTTGCTGAGCATAGTTGGTGAAGTTTTGATTGGTGTTGTACCCAAATCGCTGACCCTGAAAACCAGAACCACCAATGTAGTTAACATCTTCCATTTCATTCTCAGCAGCAAAGTGGACGGCCTTTGTTGTCTTTCCCAGCAGAAGACTGTGCATAGAATCCAGCTGAGCTTTAACTTCAGCGATCTGCGACCCATCCATGTTACCAGCCAGCTTCTTGCACTCGAAGTCTGCGCTCTTGGTGCTACTGCTAGATGCAAAGTTTTCAATCAATACATAAGCATCCTCAGGGTACCTGGTGTTGAAATTACCATTGCTCGAAGCGTCCAGAGCCATATGATACCTCCAATCTACTCCTCTAAAGAAGATACCCGCCAGCTGCACATCAGAGTATCCGTGATGTGGACAATCTCTCTGATATGATCTGAATCTTGTCCAAGCAGCCTTGAACGCCTCAGTAGGTCCTTGAGAAAATTGGGAGATTTTATTCCTCAAATCCTTAGATTGTGCATCATCGTAGAAGTTGATCAGGAAGGCTCTCTTAGTGTCCTCCCAAGTAGTTAGCGAACCAGGAGAGCTGCCTCAGCCAGTAGGTCGCATCTCCACCTAGAGTGTAGGGGAAGAGATAGTCGTAGGACACTCCATTGCTCTTGATGCTAGTGACCAAGTCCTCGAACTTCTCTACATGGTCCATTGGATGTTCATGAGGAAGACCATGAAAGAGATGCTGTCCCACAAGAGCAAAGTAAGCAGGCTTCAGCTCAAAGTCATTCCTCTCAAACGCAGGAGGACGAATTGCTGATCGATTGGCAAAAAACTTGTCAGGCCTGTTGTACTCACCAATCGTTCTTCCACGATTAACCACATCATTCCTCGCGTTCCCAGCGATATTCACAGCGACAACAAGAGCAGGTGGCATGAGGATCCCCTCTCCATCCAGATGTTGTCCTTGCTCATTGCACAACCGACCCTCTTGGTCTCTGTAAGCACCAGCTGCATCACGAACCAACTGATTGTTGTTCATCTTAGCTGATTTCTTTGCTTTCTTGTTTGTGCGTTCCACATGTGCTAGCTGTTCCAGTAATAGATCAACTAACGGGGTGTTCTTGTTGCTTCTGGTTTCTCGATTAGGCATGCACCTGAAAACAAAAGTCAAAAACGTAAGTAACTGAAATATACGTCGGGTATCGATCGATACTCAAGGGTATCGATCGATACTCGGGCGATTTAGACGAATTTCTTAGCTAAAATCTAATGGTGAATTGAGTCCCCGGCAACGGCGCCAAATTTGATATACTCAGATTAATACCCTAAATAGTACTAAAGCAGTTGCTGCAGTAAATCAGGGGTCGAACACAAGAACTCAAAATTTCACACAGTAGATTATATAGATCCAAAATACGCTAAATCAAAAGATGTAATTGAAAACAAGTATGCAAGTAAAAGTGTTGTAAATTCAGTTGGAGGCAGATAGGTTCAGGGTATTTCTCAGGAAATCAATGAATGCATCTAAATTAACTATCAGGATTCAGATTAAGCACGGTTCTTGAACTCAAATCACTAAAATATAGCTAACCAACTCTCGTTGCGAAAACTATCTAAATCTAAATCCTAGGAATTCCAAATCTCTTTGCGAATCCTAAAGTCTAAATCAGCTTTAAAATTCAGGTTTGATATGTTCACAAATCAATTAAACCAAATCTCTTTGCGAATAATCAATTTGCTCACCTAGGTTCTATCAGGTAATTAATCGCACTCTCGTGCCTAATCAATTATCCTAAGATCTAAATTCCAGATTCGTCAACCTAGAATTAGCTTTGAGAACAACCTAAGCGAAGAACTAATTCAGATGGTGAATGCTATAAACTAATCAACCTAGCATTCAAAGAAATCCCTTATGAGAAAACCCCAAACCTAAAGTGGATCTACTCAGACATGGAGAATGAAACAATCAACATGTTTGAATAAATCATCAATAAAATAGATAGAATAACAAGAGGTTTTTGTGATCTGATCTCGGACGAAGGGAGATTCAAACTTGTCTCTCTCAAACCCAAAGTAAAATAAAGCTTACAAAATAAAGCATAGCCTAAAAAGTGGCTGAAAATCTAATTTATAAGCTAAAACACGTTCTGGGCCATCTTGTAAATATCAAAGTCTTCTGGGCCAATTCTGCAATTCTTCAACTCTTCAATAAGTCGTGATCCTTCTGTTTCCTCGACGGGTATCGATCGATACTAGGCAGTATCGATCGATACTCAGGTGATTTTGATGTCTCAGCTACACGGATCTCTGCTTCGCTCCAGAATGTTCCAGAAAGCTTCAATATCTCGAATTATGCTCCAAACGTGCTATAACCTGTAAAAGACTCTATAAGACTACAAAACACTAGAAAGACTCTATAAAAAGGACTTATATCATGGCCTAAAAGGGGTAAAAACCATGATATATCAAAAAGCATGATCCACCATTGAACTTAATGAATGTTAAAGAGTTGTGGATTTATGAATGCTTGTGAATGCTAAGGCTTAAACCAAATTCGTGTAGCAATGAATATGGCTAAGTCCTTTAAAGTAGAGATTGTTCATGCATCATATAACTACTCTCAAGGGAATTGGTTCGAATTGTTTTGATAATATTCTCGGACTTGATCTCTCACTCCAACCTCTCTCTCTCTCTGTGTTCTTATTTATTTGCTTGAGGACAAGCAATGAAATAAGTTTTGGGGAGTTGATATTTGCATAATTTACATGTCTTTAGCATGCATATTAGTTAACATATTAGCTAAAACTGGTTTCGGAAATTTCCGACGGTTTCAGTTTTAGCCGAAGGTTTAGACTGTCTGAAACCAGTTATAGCCGAATGAAGTATATATCCGTCAGTAATTTTAGACAGATTTCCGACGGCTATTCAAAAATGTGGTTCAGGGTATAGGGTTTAGGATTTTTTGTTTAGAAATTGGTTACAAACAATTGTATGATGTATATACTATAGTTTGAACTTGTCAGACAGTCTATATAAATGTGTTATATAGAATTTAGAAAATTACATGAAACTGTTCATTTAAGGTATAGTTGATTTATGTGAAATGTATAGGTTTTGATGTTGTATAAGTTATAAACTCATGCAAAGTCTTTAACATTGATGAATTTCTTATTTTTTGATTGAAACATGTACATTAGGTGTCTCTAACTCATATAACCATACCCTAAACCCTAAACCCCAAATATACCCTAAATCCGTTAGAAATCCGTCTGAAATTTCCGACGGATCTGGCACTTATAACGCGTGTCTGTTGACTGGCCAATAGCAACGCATGCAGGGAATATACCGTATATTCCCACATCCGTCGGAAATCCGTCGGCAATTTCCGACGGATTCCGACGGACTTTGGTTGTTTTCGAGACCGCCTAAATGAAAAAAAAATTAAAAAAACGACGGATTTCCGACAGATCTGGCCGTCGGAAATCCGTGTATATCCGAGAAACGGTATTGTTTCTCTTCTCTCTCTCTCTCTTCGGACTTTTTCCTCTCTTCTCTCTCTCTTGTTCTTGCGAAAAAACGTTGATAAATCCTCAATCTCTCCTCTCAATCCTCTTCTCAAGCCTCAATCCTTCAATCCTCATGGATCCCAACATGTAAGTCCCTCCAATTTTGAAAAAATCACTCATTTTCATTGTTAGATTAGTAATTAGAATTGTTAGATTATAGTTGTTAGAATTTGTTAGATTTTCAGAATGAAATATTAGGGTTTATGAGATTAGGGAATGGTATTTAGAATTTGTTAGGGTTGTTAGAATTTTTCTATAATTTCAAAAATTAGTATATATAATTTTAGGATTATATAAAACGTTTTTGTAATATTAGGATTATATAAAACGTTTTTATATAAATATTAGGTTGTTAGTTTTGANGGTATCCCGTTAGAATCCGTATGATAGCTAGCCTGTGACCCCGAGTGATAACTTTCCTCGTTTGCCAGAATCCCCCTCACTGACCCAGGCTTAAGTTCGAACCTGGAAATCGAAAAACCTTTGAGATCCCGTGATGTAATCCGAAGAAAATTTGAGATCCCGTGATGAGAGCTAGAAGCAGATTTGAGTATATGTGGCTCACCGAAACTGGAAATCGAAATAACTATGAGATCCCGTGATGTAATCCGCAAAGAATTTGAGATCCCGTGATTAAAACTGGAGGTAGATTTGAGATCCCGTGAAGTAAGCCAGAAAAAAAATGCCGACACAAGATCCCACCGAGAACGCGAGACCACCAAAATGAGATCCAAAACAAATCCGAAATACACAACCTTCTGATCATAATTGATCGCTGTTGAATCTGTTTCCGATAGAAAAAATAGTGTTACCCATAGCCAACAACGAATAAAATTCATCCTTAAAGATTTGCAAAGTCCGCCGCCATCAAACGTTCATTATTTTTTGTAATTTATAATTTTAGATTTAGTAATTTATAAGTTTGTAAAAACGTTTTGGTATAAATATAATTAGAATTATATAAAAAAACATTTTTATAAAAAAACTTGAATAATTATATAAAAAAACGTCGGAATAATGATTTTTTGAAATTTTTGGGATTTTTGGGAAATTATGAAAATTTCCGGGAATTTTAAATATTTCGGGAAAAAAATTAATTTTTGGTAAATTTTCATAATTTTTGTGATTTTTTTAATTTTTCGGGAATTTTGAAATTTTCGGTAAATTTATTGAATTTTCGGAATTTTTATATTTCAATGTACTAACGATTTTACGTTTTTCCCGCAGGAATAATGAGGACGCACTACAGTTGGGTGGCTGCTCCCAAGGCCGCCGTTCCCGGGGTTCTCGGGCTACGTCTCGCGACGGATCGAGCTCGGGAACTCAAGTCCCGGAGTCATAGCAATCCGAAGCTCGGAGCCATATTAGCATCGAGAAACTAGTCCAACAGCCCAATCCGGGCCATTGCATCCGCCTCGACCCCAAGTTCGACGAAGGGACTTGGTAAGTGAAATTTTGAATATCATTTCAATTTTTTAAGATTTTGAATATAATTAAACGGACTAAATTCTTTTTTAAAATGTTTTCATGTTTAAGTTGTCGTCTGAGATAACCAAGTCGATCTTGCGGATGCTCCGCAACTTGTTGGACAAACTGTTGGGCCCAAATTCCACACTCAAAGTCCAGCTTGATTAAGTAGGCCAAGAATCAAGCCCAGCTCACTGAAAAGCCTCGTAGAGCAAGCCCGCGAGCTGGGAAGAAGTCGAGTACGCAGGAAAGGGGGAGATCGTTGGGAAAGGGAGCTCGCAGCAAGCAGGTCAAATACAATTAAATGTGTTCTCCCCAGAATTAAGCTGAGCATTTAATCATAGATCACAAATTCAATTCCACGTTTTGAATGAGATTGAGACGTTTGTATTTTTAAACTTGTATAAGTTCGAAGGTGAACTTCATTGTAAAGGGAATCGAATTCTTGGCAATAATATACACATTTTCTCTCATTTTCTCTAAGCAATTCTAAGTCTTTCTAAATGTATTCAACCTAAATCAAGCCAAGGATTGAGGTTGTGAGATGCTGCTCTCACAATTTGGCGCCGTCTGTGGGGAAGAGCAAAACAACTTCCTCTTTGTAACCTACGAAACTATCCGCTCAAAAGAAGACAATGGCAGACACAACAAGTGCGGTAGTTACTACATCATCCGGAGTCATAAACACCTCCATTCCTCTAACCCAGTCTGACGACATCGCTCCAACAGACCTAGACGGAACAACAAACGTTCCCATTACCACCTCGGGAGCGAACGTCGCGACTGGGATCAACGATTTTGCCGATCCCTCGCGACCTGCAGCCTTGAACCAATCGGCTCCGGATCAAATAGCTGAGATCCGGAACCTGATATCGTGCCTCATAGAGCATAATCGCTCAATGGCAGCACGCCAGGATGACTTCGAAAGAGCGGCTCGGGCAGGCACCATCGGGCGACTCGCCCTCCCACCTGGGACACAATCCCTTTTTGCCCTTGGGCAGGGAGGATTGCTATTTCCACCACCACCGGTGACAAGACTGAACTTTTCCGATATCAATGCTTCGACCAGCAGGATGGTCGGCTCAGCCACCGCCTCACGGTTCAACTCGATGATATCGGACCCCATATTCACTCTTTCCACGATCCAGATCGCGGAAGGAGAAATTACGCCAATTGCGACCTTACCAGGAGTAGACCCGACCTCAAATCTACTAATCGTTCAGAATCGCTCTGGGAACGTAAATGAGGTCGTAGATCGGGATAATCCCAGTGGCAGCAACCATTCCCAGCCTGCCGGAGAATCCCTGCTCCGCTTCCCGAGCAATAACGAAAACAACTTGGGATCCGGCAGCTCACATGGGTTTGAATCAATCAAGGAATATTGCAAAGAAACGAACGCCGAACTACAGCGGATGAGATCGCAGGTCCACGCTGCTCTAAGCTCAGCACCTGAGATATACAGAGTGATTGATGAAGTCAATCAGACCCCATTCACCTCGCGAATCGCGAGCCCTCAGCTCGGCGATGTCGGGAATATCCGATTTCCTAGGTATAACAGAGAAACCGACCCCAAGGCATTCATGAGAAGTTTCAAATTCGCCTTTTCGAGGGTGAGACTACTTGGGGGGGACCTCGAGTCAGCACGCTGCCGCTTCTTCGCCGAAAATCTAACGGATTCGGCCTTAGAATGGTTCACCTCCTTGAAACCAAACTCGATTGACAACTTCACCCAACTTCAAGCGGCATTCTTGAAGCAATATTTGGTATTTATCCATATCGAAACCTCGGAGGCCGATCTGTGGGTACTCACTCAAAAACCAGGCGACTCATTGCGAACGTATATTGACAGCTTTAAAGCCGTCAAAGCAAAAATCGCTGATCTGCATAACCCAACGGCCCTGAAAGCCCTCCAAAACGCATTGCTAAAAACCTCAAAATTCTTTGAGGAGCTCACTGTTCGGGAGCCCGTATCACTAGATGATGCATTACATCGCGCTTCGCGCTGGATTATCTTTGAAGAAGCGAGTGCAGCTCAACCAAAGCAGCATGCACCTGCAACCTCGACTAAGCAAGCTCAGATAACCAACTCCCAAGGACCTAAAAAATCCGAGAAAAATGAGCCCCCCGGGTTTTCTGTTGCAAGACATTTACTGAAAATAACGATACAGAGAATTTAGACACACTTTCCATGCCGTTGTTAGGAATTCCGTAATATTTGCTTCTTTTAGGACATCTGAAACTGTGCTCGCCTCATACATGTTGTATCGGTTATCGGCACCGATTAACCTATATATACTTTATGAAAAAGGGGGCTCGGAGAATTTCGTTTAAGTTAAAATCTTAGGTCGACGTATATTATTATCAAGCGAGGTCGGTTTAAATCGAGATGGTTTACAGGAATGTTTCTTTCGAATAGATGAGAAGTCGGTTCTTTTTCTTTGAAGATTACAAAGTCGGTTTAGTCTTTTAGAACTATTTTCCTCTCCCAAATCTCTCTCCAAATCTCCCTCTCTACAAATGAGGGAGCTCTCCTATTTATACCAAACTTAGAGCGGTGGTTTAGAGACCTTTGAAACCCTAATTCATACGGTCGGTCAGGACAACTCGTTGGTCGGGCAGGACGGATCGATGATGCGGCGGGACAGATCGCTTGGTTGGGGAGAGTGCACTGACCGGTCTCGGTGGCAATCCACCTAATCCTCCTTGTACGACTGACATGGGTGGGCTCTGTTCGTTCTGTGGGCCGGCTGCTTATTAGGCCGATTACTTAGATGGGCCGATCGTGATCTGATCGTGGGCCTTTAAGAAAGGTGGGGGTCGCGAGATCAACCTCCAACAATTGTCCCCCCCCCATTAGTTCGGCGAAGGATTGAGGGTATCTTGAGTTCGGCGAATTTATGCGATCGGTGAAGCTGAAATCTAGATCGGCGCTTCCTATGATAACGCTCGGTGGGCTTCTTAATGGGCCTTTCTTGGTGACGCTTGGATCCAGATGCTGATGCGGGGGAACTGAAAGGTCGTTTAGGCGCGCGAGAATCGAAGGGTCGCCTGGACACGTGGGAAGCGAAGAGTCGCCTAGGTGCGCGGGAAACGAAGAGTTTCGTAGATGTAATCATTATGTCTCCTCGGCAGTCGCGCTCCTCTTCTATATAATCTCCCCCTCTCGTTCTCCTTCATTTCATTTTTCAGCAGAAAAAGGTATTGTTCTCCTCTCGTTTTCTCTCTCGGTTTTATTTTATTGTTCTCTCTTTCGTGTCGCAACTCCGTCGTGTCGCCGCCGTGACTTCGTTGATTCCACGACGTGATTTCTCTGGTCAGGTGGGGGCTCGTGTAGTGTCGGTCGATTGTTCTTTGTGTTCTTCGCCCTTCTCGTTTTTAGATCTTTGAGAGATGATGGCACGTATTGAATCGAGTTTGTCCTCGAGGTCGGTTGAGGAGGATGCTATCTCGGAGAGTAGCGATTCTCCTTCGGATAACACGATGACCTCGGACAGTTCGGCGGGAGTAGTTAGTTAGCCGATCCAGGAGTTAGCCATTCGAACGCGACTAGATGGCGCTAGTTCCAGCTCGGCTCGCTTGGAGATCGTTGTTCCCCAGTTTATGGATGAGGCGATTACCGATGTCAAGTTTGAGGCCGAGCTGCTTGCAATGGAGATTGCTGGAGTCGAAGCTAAAGCGGTTCGTAGGTCGGCTCCCAGATCCAGAGGTCAATCAGTCCCTCGTGGTTGGCTCCGTCTGGCAGACATTCCTTCAAAGTCGGACTATGCTTCTCTGAAGAGGTTGCACGCAGGGGCGCAGCTGATCTCTGGATTGGAGCTCACGCCGCCTACTCCCGAGGAGCGACCATGGACAGCTCCCAAGGGGTGGATATGTCTGTACGAGGCGTACTTCACTCAGTGCCGGCTGTGGTTTCCTTTGTCCGAAATTGCTGATCGACTACTGTGATGCTAGGGAGCTCGTCATTAGTCAGATAACTCCAGCTGGGATTCGCAACATGGTCGCGCCTCTAGTATTGGGGGCTGAGTGTGGCGTCAACGTCGATCTTCGTTTCTTCGAAGAGATGTCCCGCATTAGTGTGAACGGCAAAACCCCTGGGACGGTTTACGTGGCTGCGAAGAGCTACAACAAGGTGATTTTGGGCGAGAGTGTTAGCAAGTTTAACGACTGGGAGCATCGATACTTCTATGTCAAGATTAACTCGGCATCGGTCGTCGAGGTCGGAAGAAGATACAGGACTCGGTGGAATAGGGACTTCGGTAGATATTAGTTTCTATTATGCTCTTTATTGCATTTTCTTCCTTGGTCTAATTCTCTTCTTCTGGCTGTTTCAGTTCGGCATCCTATCTCCAAGGCGCCCCCTGTAGGTTTCGAAGCAGATTTGGCAAGAATCCAGGAGATGGGTCAGAGACGGTGGCCTGAAATTCATCTTCAAAGGATTCAATCGTATTAATTCCGGTAAGCCGATCTCTGCATTACCTTCTTTTTAGGTCGGTGATTTTTATCTGACTTAATCATCTTTGGTTTCGCAGCTAGTTGGTGCGCGGTCGTTCGTTCTTCTCAGAGACACAAAGAAATGGGTGGTGTAGATGTTAACGCATTGCCAAGCTATGCAAGCAGGGCCAGAGTCAGGTCGGCCACTCCTCTTCCGATCGATGCGAGCACTGCTCTTGTCGTTCGATCGAACCCTGTCGATCCCACAAGTGACGGGGACGATCGGTCTCAAAGGGAGACCGCGGAGGTCGGTGCCTTTATTAATATCGAGAGTCGGAGTGATCCGCAAGACTCGAGGGGCGAACGGGTGGATGAACATGTTCAAGGAGATGCAAATGTGGCGGAGCCGGTGATGAGGACTGAAGGGGAAAACGTTGCAGATCCAGCAGCGAGGCCCGAAGAGGGGAGGAAGAAAAGGAAGCATTCCTCCAAGAAATCCTCTAGGCATCTCTCGAGGCCGATTGAGCCGCAGGGGGATCAGAGTAAATCCGTCGATCCGGGTGTTCCTTTCGTAGAGCAGCAAGTCGGCGAGGGAAGGCCCTTGAAGAAGCAGAGGGTCGGTCTACAGGGCTTCAGCTTCAAATATGGGAAGGATGAGCCGTTCGTCAATGACAAGGCCGCGTGCTCCGATCTGCTACGTGAGATCAGAAGTAGTTCGAGCAGTCTTCCGCCCTTCGATAAGCTGGAGGAGGAGGGGACTTACCAGGAACTGGCCCGTCAGTTTATGAAGGTGAATTTGGTCATTTTTCCCCTTATGGTTTCTCTTGCTTGATCGAGGTTTCTAACGTTTGCCTTTCTTGATATCAGACGGATGCCTGTGTGAACAGACTTACGGCGTCGTATGACCGTAAGTTGAAGAGAGTGAGGACCGAAAAGTTGGACGAAGTGCAGACGCTCAAAGCTGCAGGTCGGCGACTGATGAGGGAGCTGGAGTCAGCCAAGAGGCAGCACGCGGAGGAAAAGACGAGGTCGGAGATGCTTGACAAGAGCAACCTCGAGCTTGCATCCACGGTCTCCGATCTCGGGAATGAGAACTCCGATCTTCTGACGAATTTGGAGGAGATCTCTCGAGAGAGGGTGAGGTTGGAGAATGAGCTGGTTTCGGAATCAATTCGGCTCGAGAGGTCGGCAAAGGACAAAGTCCGGCAAGAGAGAGAACGGGTCTGGCAGGAGGTCAACGGGGCGTACGAGCCTCGGCTTAAACGTTTCAAGGCGCATCTTGAAGATCAGGAGAAGGCCCGAGACACGGTTATGATCGCTAATCAGGTCACCGGGATTCTTGATTATCTTCAGCTGATGAAGGATGAGGGCGTTGATATTCCCGATTCTTATTTCACCAAGCTGGAGGAAGACAAGGCCGAGTGGCGTGATGTGGTTAGCAAGGTACATATTACCGACCTCTTAGCCGGCGATCTGGACGTGCTGCATGTCCCCACCAAACTCCCTCCGGGTACCTCGGCAGTTCCTGTTGTCGAAGATGCTGCAGAAGGTGGTGATCCCAAGGATCTAGAGGATCGACCTGCTCAGGATGGGGATCAGCGTTTTCAGGACAACTTGCGTTTGACTCCGCAGATTCCTGAGTCGGACGAGTACGAGGATCATGCCGACCTGGTAACCGTGGCTGATCGGGCAAAGGAGTTGGCCGGCCGATGATCTTTTTTCCTTAAGTCCTTTTTGTTCTCTTTTTTTTTGTTGTTGTTTCTTTGGCCGATGTAGTCCCCCTTTTGTAAAACAGACGTTGTTTTCGTTTATATAAATGAAATTGCCTTCTTTAAAATATGCTTGTTATTGATAGCCATACGAATGAAATTGCCTTTTTCAAAACTAGTTTGATTTTATGTTGTTGATGAATGCGAGGTCGGGATCGGCTTATCTAATTTTTAGGTGCGAGACATAAGGTTTGGCTTACCCTGTAAGGTGCGAGTCTGGGCTCGGCTTATTATGTTAGTAGGTGCGAGTCTTAGATCGGTCCACTTGTTAACTTCTTAGATTGGGTATGAATACACGAAGATGTGTTCGGCGTTTGTATTCGGCCAACCTAAGATATGTGCAGGACTGGGCCCGGCTTAGTGTGTGGGTTATTTCACCACTGCATCCATGAGGAATGCGTTTGCTAAATCGAACATCTAGCTAGGATGCCGATGTGGGTGGTAGTGAGACAGTACTTAGGAAAAAATAAAATTTATTTATATAAACAGCTGTACCCCGAAGTGGGTTGCCTACGTACCTTCAGAGGAAGGATCAAGCCGATCGTAGTTCACATTACATAGATATAGCTCGGTG
The DNA here is from genome assembly GCA_002933935.1 of Eutrema yunnanense. Lineage (NCBI taxonomy): Eukaryota > Viridiplantae > Streptophyta > Magnoliopsida > Brassicales > Brassicaceae > Eutrema > Eutrema yunnanense. The sequence continues at coordinate 87,895 of PKML01030684.1, forward strand.
AGCGTCAATTTTTTTTTTTTTTTTTTTTTTTTTTTTTTTTTTTTTGTTGGCGTTAATCTAGTAGTAGTATTTCTTGAGGTTTATCGAATTCCAGGATCGTGGGATCGGTTCCACTGCCATGGTCGTTAGCTCGTATACGCCTTGTTTGACAACTTTTGAAATCTGGTATGGTCCTTCCTAGTTGGCTCCAAGCTTTCCTGCGTTGGGCTCGGCGGTATTTTCGAAGACTTTTCGGAGTACCAGGTCGCCATCCGCGAAGTATCTTCCTTTAACTTTTTTGTTGTAGTACTGAGCTACTTGTTGTTGGTAGTTCTGTATGCGGAGCATGGCTTGATCGCGGTCTTCTTCTATTAGGTCTAGTCGATCTCTGATCATCCTCTCGTTGAGTTTTGTTTCATGTGTTAACATTGTTCGTCGAAGGCTGGGTATACCGACCTCTGCTGGAGCCAGTGCTTCTATTCCGTGTAATAGCGAGAAGGGGTTTTGTTGGTAGATCGTCGTGGGGTCGTTCGGTGTGACCATAGTACTCCATCTTGCTCGTCGGCCCATAGTTCTTTCTTCTGCTCGAGTCGCTTTTTTAAACCATCGATGATGGTTTTGTTCGTTGCCTCGGCCTGGTCGTTGCCTTGCGGTATCTGGGCGTGGATTTGCTCAGACGTATTTTCTACTTTGCGCAAAACCCCTCAAAAGTAGCGGATGTGAATTGGGATCCGTTATCGGTCACGATATCGTATGGCAGTCCGTGCCGACTTATGATATTTTTCCACACGAACTTCTGTACATCGGTGGCATGGACTTTTGCGTAAGACTCGGCTTCCACCCATTTGGTGAAGTAATCGGTTATGATCAATACGAAGCGTTTTTGGCAAGATCGGGGGAGTGGGCCTATTAGATCCATCGCCCATCTCATGAAGGGGTACGGGGCTATGACGGTAGTTAGTAGCTCGGTGGGAACATGGATCATTGGCGCGTGTCGTTGACAAGGCTCGCATCGAGCTACAAACTTTATGCAGTCGGATTCCATGGTCGGCCAGAAATGGCCATGATTTTTGACCCGTAAAGCTAGAGACCTGCCTCCGGAGCGGTTGCCACCCGCTCCTTCATGGGTTTCCCTCATGACGTCTTGGCTTTCCTCGCTGTTGAGGCATCTGAGCAAGGCGCCATAAGTATTGACGCGGAAAAGATTGCCGTCGATTTGGGTGTAGTGGGCGCTTTTAGCTTTGAGGCGTCGAGCTGCCCATCGGTCGGGTGGTATTTGTCCGTCGCTGATGTAGAGTAAGATTTCGACTCTCCAATCCATGGTGTCGGCTATACCGCATATGTCGTCCTCTAAGGCGGGCTCGTCTTCTACTTCTACCTGATCGATTGCTTCGTTGTCGCTCTTCTGGTTATTTTGGAGATCGTTGATGAAACATATTATGCGGCAGGTCGATGCTCGGTGTGTCGATACTTTCTACTAGTATTATGCGGCGCCGATCTAGTTCTGAGGTGGATGCAAGTGCTGCCAGTGCGTCCGCCGATGCGTTATCGCTCCTCGGAATTTTGGTGAGTGTAAAAGATTTTAAACCCTCTGCGAGTTTCTTGACGACCTGGAGGTAGGCTTCCATTCTCTCGTTCTTGGTCTCGTAGTCGCAGAACGCCTCTATCATTTTCACCCCGATTCCTCTGGCTAGTCTTAGTCCGGCGATCAACGCTTCGTACTCCGCCTCGTTGTTTGAGGCTTGGAAATTTAGGCGGAAGGATTGCTCCAAGACTTCTTCCGTGGGAGATTGCAGCATGATTCCCACTCCCGATCCGCGCTGTGATGATGAACCGTCAACATAGAGCAGCCATCTCCCATCTTCTGTTAGGAGATTGTCGCTAGTCAGCTCGGGGGGAAGCTCGATGATGAAGTCGGCCAGGACATGTGACTTGGCGCTGGTCCGGTTTCGGTATTCTATGTCGTATTCGCTTAGCTCGACTGCCCATTTTGCCATTCGTCCCGATTAGCTTGGGAAATGTAGGATATTCCTTAGTGGCTGGTCGGCTGGAACGAGGATAGAATGGGATTGAAAGTAGGGTCGTAGCTTTCTAGCCGAGATGATGACCGCGAGCGCGAGTTTTTCTAAGGTCGGGTATCGCGTTTCCGCGTCATCCAGCGTCTAGCTGATGTAGAATATCGGCTTCTGTTCTCCTCTATCTTCCTTTACCAGCACGCCGCTTACCGCCGAGCTGGAAATCGATATGTAGAGATATAAGGTCTCGCCCTCTTCTGGTTTTGCTAGGATCGGTGGTGTCGTAAGGTAGATTTTCAGTAGTTGGAAGGCTTCTTCGCATTTATCGTCCCATTCGAATCGTTTCTTCCCTCGTAGTAGTTGGTAGAATGGCAGACATCTGTCGTTGGATTTGGAGATGAATCGATTCAGGGCAGCAATTCGGCCGGTTAATCGTTGTACCTCTCGCGTGTTTCGTGGCGAAGGTAAATCGATTATCGCCGTTATCTGCTTGGGGTTGGCCTCGATTCCTCTTTGGGTGACGATGTATCCTAGGAACTCGCCCGAACTTACGCCGAATGTGCACTTTGATGGGTTCAGCTTCATTCGGTACTGATTCAGGGTATCGAAACAAGTTTGGAGATGGCCGATGTGATCGCCAGCGGTTAGTGATTTGACGAGCATGTCGTCTATGTAGACCTCCATTGTTTTCCCGAGTTGTTCGGGGAACATACGATTGACCAGTCGCTGGTAGGTTGCTCCTGCGTTTTTTAAGCCGAAGGGCATGACTTTGTAACAGTAGGTGCCGCGGTCGGTTATGAATGCCATTTTTTCTCAGTCATCGGGGTGCATCATTATCTGATTATAGTCGGAGAAAGCATCCATGAAAGATATTAGTTCATTGCCGGCGGTCGCCTCCACCAAGCGATCGATGTGTGGCAGAGGGAAGCTATCTTTTGGACAAGCTTTGTTGAGATCGGTGAAGTCGACGCAAATCCTCTAGTTCCCACTCTTCTTTTTGACGACAACCGGGTTGGCCAGCCATTCATGATATTTTACTTTGGTGATGGATCTTGCTGCTGATAGTCGTTCGAACTCGTCGTTGACGGCCCTGGCTTTTTCTGGGCCTAGCTTTCGTCGTTTCTGTCTGATCGGTTTGAAAGTTGGATCGGCGTTCAGCTCATGGCGAGTAATTGCTGGGTCTATCCCAACCATATCGCTTACCGACCAAGCGAAGGTTGATGCGTTTCGGCGTAGGAGACGGATCAGTTCGAATTTAATGTCATCATTGAGCTCGGCTCCGATGCCAACGCATCGCTCTGAGTCACTTTCATCTATGTTGACTTGGAGGATGGTCTCGCGCTTTGGGTTATCTTGGGGTGGGAGCTCAGCATTGATCCTAGGTTCGATCATAAAACATGTTTCAGGTCGTTTTGAGGCCGAATTCCGCAATTTGTGCTCGGTGATGAAGCATGTTCGGGACATTTCCTGGTTCCCTCGGATCGTTTTGATTCTGTGCGGAGTGGGGAATTTGATGCACTGATGGTAGGTGGATGGGACGGCCTTCATTGCATGTATCCACGGCGTGCCCAGTATTGCGTTGTAGATTGCTGGTTTATCAACGACGACCAATTTGACAAGCTTCGTCATTTTTCTGACATACACCGGCAGTCTGATCGTCCCGATCTTCATGGTCGTATCTCCGCTGAATCCTGTGAGTGATTTGACGGATGGTTTGAGATGATGGTCGGTGAGCTCCATTTTATCCAAGGTTTCTTTGAATATTAGGTCCACCGAACTGCCGGTGTCTATTAATATTCGCGAGACTTCGCAATTGCCGACTCTGAGCTCGATAACGAGGGGATCGTTGTGTGGTTGATCTATGCATGCGGCGTCGTCCTCGGTGAAGCTTATTTTTTCGCCGATAGGCTTATCTGTGATCTGATCTCGCCATCTTTGAGCAATCATCACCTTCCTGCCGTACTTCTTGATTGATCGAACCGAATCATTGCACGTCATAAGGCCACCCATGATCATGTTGACCCGTCTACGGATGGTTGGAGGTGCTCCTTGCTTGTCATGGAAGTTGTGGTCTTGTTTCGGCGGCTCATCATCCGTCCTTCGCATGATCGGCGGTAGGGGAAGGTTTTCGTTCAGATTTGGCATGGATCGGTTATTGTCAGATCGGTGAGCATCGTTTGATCGTTGTTCGTAGACTCGTATCGAGGTCTGACTCTGATTGCCGATCTCTCCTCTTCGGAATTTTTCGAGGAGATACTATTGCAGTTGGCGACATTGAGAAGTGGGATGTCCATATCGCCTGTGGTATTCGCAGAATGGGCGCTGGCTTTCTTCGTTGCGTATCCATTTGTTCGACTGTTGTTGGGGCTGCGCTTCGCCGACGTAGTTCACGTTTGCCCTTCTACCCCTATCGTTGCCGTTATTACTGGCGCGATAACTCTTATTGAGGTGTTGTCGCTGTTCACAGTATTCCTCCCTGAGTTTATCCTTTGTCGGTTGATCCAGATTGGATTGGCACTTTCTGGCCATTGCTTCGTTCTCTTCTTCATCTTCGATGTATAGTACTGCTCGGTGTAGCGCGTCTTCTAAGGTCGGTGGTTTAACGAACTTGAGACTGTCTCGGAACTTCATGTTATGTCGGAGGGCTCCCCATAAGGCCGGTATCGCCGCGTCGTCGGGCACCGAGACTCGAGATGCCACCGAATTGAATCGGTTCATGAATGCTCGGAGGGATTCATTTTCCCCTTGAGTGATTGTATAGAGGTCGGCGCAAGAGGTTGGATGTTGGAGGAACATATGATAACGTTTGAGGAAGGCGGTGCTCATCGTACGGTAGCTGTCTATGGAATTTGCATCGAGTTTGGAGAACCAAACTAGGGCGTCCCCGGCAAGGGTGTCTACGAAGAGCTGGTAAAAACCAGCGTCTCGTTCCTCGGCGGAATATCGAGCTCGGCCCATCGTAATTTGAAATGCCGTCAGATGCTGGCTGGGATCGGTGTTTCCCGAGTATATCGGAAAATTAATCTTTCCTGGATTGCGTAGCGGGAAATCGGCTATCTGAGCAGTAAAAGGCGTTTTTTGTGTTTCGTTTAACACGCGATCGATCTCCAGAGCCGAATTGGTCGCCCGATGCACTAGAGATGTCATGGCATGTAGTTTGGCGTTCATCTCTTCCATCTTTTGGTTTCGTTCAGGGTTTCTGGTTTGATGGGGGGGGGGTTAATGTTTCGAAACTCGGCATACGTGTTCGGTTTTCGGCATATGTCGGGTTTCGAGTTAGGTTGGTCGGTGGGGAGGGCTAATCGCCGAACAGGTTACGGCGGGTGCGATGGTGTTCGGGAATATGGGCTTCCTGGGATTGGAGGTCGTTGACTTGATCTTGGCATGCTGCTTGTACTGCTGTAACTTGGTCAAATCGTTCGCTCGTTCCATGGGTGAGCTCGTCTATTCTAGCGAGGAGTGTTCCGAAGAGGGTTGGGATGTCTATTGGTCCTTCAGTGGGTACGCTGCCGACTAATGGGGTTATCCGGGTAGTTTCGAGAATCGCGGCCGTGGTCGGTATGTTGTTGCTACTTTGTCGGTTCGGAGGTGGTTCGGGTCAGATGAATCGAGGTTTTGCGGTCTTCGCGCCTATCGTAGTCGTGGATGGTTGTTCTGACATCGTTGAGTTATTTATCCGCCGAAGTGCTTTTTGCGTTGAGAAATATCTCTGAGCCCCACGGTGGACGCCAATTGTTGTATCGGTTATCGACACCGATTAACCTATATCTACTTTATGAAAAAGGGGGCTCGGAGAATTTCGTTTATGTTAAAGTCTTAGGTCGGCGTATATTATTATCAAGCGAGGTCGGTTTAAATCGAGATGGTTTACATGAATGTTTCTTTCGAATATATGAGAAGTTGGTTCTTTTTATTTGAAGATTACAAAGTCGGTTTAGTCTTTTAGAACTATTTTCCTCTCCCAAATCCCCCTCTCTACAAATGAGGGAGCTCTCCTATTTATACCAAACTTAGAGCGGTGGTTTAGTGACCTTTGAAACCCTAATTCGTACGGTCGGTCAGGATAACTCGTTGGTCGGGCAGGACGGATCGATGATGGGGCAGGACATATCGCTTGGTTGGGGAGAATGCACTGACCGGTCTCGGTGGCAATCCACCTAATCCTCCTTGTATGGCCGACCTGGGTGGACTCTGTTCGTTCGGTGGACCGGCTGCTTATTGGGCTGATTACTTAGATGGGCCGATCTTGATCTGATCGTGGGCCTTTAAAAAAGGTGGGGGGTCGCGAGATCTACCTCCAACAATACACAGTTTTCTTAACTCCCATCAGGCCACTGAAAAAACGATAGTCTTCCTTCCCTACAAGTTTTGTTATTTTTGAATGTACCTAAATTGGAAGCGACGCCATTGTTCCTGCAAACTCTATATAGGTCTTGTTTAAGTAAGTTCCACATATTTATAACCGGTTATTCGTCGTTCATTCTAATACTTTATTTTAATTCGGCCAATGTTATTCTGTTCACGTGTTTGACGGTCCCACCAAGTTTACGCATTTGCTTCGATTTATCATCTTCATTTGTTTCTTAGTTTTCATCTGTAATTGTCTCTACTTTTAAAATTATTTGTCTTGCTTTTGCTTTTCTCGAACAGTTCAGCCTTTTCCTCTGAAGTTTTTAATGTTGTATCCATTTTTTCACTATTAATTTGAAGTGTATTTGTTATTAAATGTTATATTTTGTTGCAACTTTCAAACAATACAACATTTTTGTTATACAATGACATATAAGTCAGTTAAAGGTTATTTT
>PKML01030684.1:94773-109161 GCA_002933935.1 Eutrema yunnanense
CTGTCTCGGAACTTCATGTTATGTCGGAGGGCTCCCCATAAGGCCGGTATCGCCGCGTCGTCGGGCACCGAGACTCGAGATGCCACCGAATTGAATCGGTTCATGAATGCTCGGAGGGATTCATTTTCCCCTTGAGTGATTGTATAGAGGTCGGCGCAAGAGGTTGGATGCTGGAGGAACATATGATAACGTTTGAGGAAGGCGGTGCTCATCGTACGGTAGCTGTCTATGGAATTCGCATCGAGTTTGGAGAACCAAACTAGGGCGTCCCCAGCAAGGGTGTCTACGAAGAGCTGGCAAAAACCGGCGTCTCGTTCCTCGGCGGAATATCGAGCTCGGCCCATCGCAATTTGAAATGCTGTCAGATGCTGGCTGGGATCGGTGTTTCCCGAGTAGATCGGAAAATTAATCTTTCCTGGATTGCGTAGCGGGAAATCGGCTATCTAAGCAGTAAAAGGCGTGTTTTGCGTTTGTTTTAACACTCGATCGATCTCCGGAGCCGAACTGGTCGCCCGATGCCCTAGAGATGTCATGGCATGTAGTTTGGTGTTCATCTCTTCCATCTTTTGGTTTCGTTCAGGGTTTCTGGTTTGATGGGGGAGGGTTAATGTTTCGAAACTCGGCATACGTGTTCGGTTTTTGGCATATGTCGGGTTTCGAGTTAGGTTGGTCGGTGGGGAGGGTTGATCGCCGAACAGGTTACGGCGGGTGCGATGGTGTTCGGGAGTCTGGGCTTCCTGGGATTGGAGGTCGTTGACTTGATCTTGGCATGCTGCTTGTACTGCGGTAACTTGGTCAAATCGTTCGCTCGTTCCACGGGTGAGCTCGTCTATTCTAGCGAGGAGTGTTCCGAAGAGGGTTGGGATGTCTATTGGTCCTTCAGTGGGTACGCTGCCGACTAATGGGGTTATCCGGGTAGTTTCGAGGATCGTGGCCGTGGTCGGTATGTTGTTGCTACTTTGTCGGTTCGGAGGTGGTTCGGGTCCGATGAATCGAGGTGTTGCGGTCTTTGCGCCTATCGTAGTCGTGGATGGTTGTTCTGACATCGTTGAGTTGTTTATCCGCCGAATTGCTTTTTGCGTTGAGAAATATCTCTGAGCCCCACGGTGGACGCCAATTGTTGTATCGGTTATCGGCACCGATTAACCTATATCTACTTTATGAAAAAGGGGGCTCGGAGAATTTCGTTTATGTTAAAGTCTTATGTCGGCGTATATTATTATCAAGCGAGGTCGGTTTAAATCGAGATGGTTTACATGAATGTTTCTTTCGAATATATGAGAAGTCGGTTCTTTTTCTTTGAAGATTACAAAGTCGGTTTAGTCTTTTAGAACTATTTTCCTCTCCCAAATCCCTCTCTCTACAAATGAGGGAGCTCTCCTATTTATACCAAACTTAGAGCGGTGGTTTAGTGACCTTTGAAACACTAATTCATACGGTCGGTCAGGACAACTCGTTGTTCGGGCAGGACGGATCGATGATGGGGCAGGACATATCGCTTGGTTGGTGAGAGTTCACTGACCGGTCTCGGTGGCAATCCACCTAATCCTCCTTGTACGGCCGACCTGGGTGGGTTCTGTTCGTTCGGATGACCGGCTGCTTATTGGGCCGATTACTTAGATGGGCCGATCTTGATCTGATCGTGGGCCTTTAAAAAAGGTGGGGGGTAGCGAGATCCACCTCCAACAATACACAGTTTTCTTAACTCCCATCAGGCCACCGAAAAAACGATAGTCTTCCTTCCCTACAAGTTTTGTTATTTTTGAATGTACCTAAATTGGAAGCGACGCCATTGTTCCTGCAAACTCTATATAGGTCTTGTTTAAGTAAGTTCCACATATTTATAACCGGTTATTCGTCGTTCATTCTAATACTTTATTTTAAGGGTTATTTGGGTTAATATGATCAGTTGACCATCTATTTAAGAATCTGACAGTTGACACAGAGAATTTGGGTTTGACTTCGGATGCAGAAATTTATTGGCAGTTTTGCCCCTAGCCGAGGTGACGTAGTCACCTTTTTCAGTTTGCGAAAAAAACTGAAATGCCCGACAAGCCCAATTAATGCATCTGACAAGAGATATCTCCATTGTCTCTCAACTTGTACGCTAAAAGTTATCTCCATTGTCTCTCAATTAATGCATCTGACAAGAGATTTTGTGAATCAAAATATTGTGTGGTAGATATTTTGCTAAAGGTTAACAGTCATCGAAAACCGAAAAGATCCAATACAATTGGTTGTCTTCTTTATTTATGGGGCTTGAGTTATGGATGTAAAGCCGAACAAAAACATTCTGATTCACCTGCTTCAATTCTCATTACTTTGTCTCCAGAGAATTTACTGCAGTGTCCAGCGGTTCTAGAATCGAAGTTATTGACCTTCTGCAAAGACGACAACCGAGGTAGGAAATACTGATAGGTACGTTTGCTAACTGGTTATTTGGTTGGGCAACCATGTTTATGGTTTGAAGTGAAAGTTTTTGCTCATTAATAGAGTTATATGTTAACGTGAATAACCCATCCGAAACTTAAAACCGCGCAGGACCCCGACAATGTCTCGGGTTGTTCGTGTAGTACGTGGCGAATGGAGGAAGCAGTTAGATGGAAGTTGGTACCACGAAGCCGCGATGAACACTTTCAACTACTCAGTCCTTCTGAAGGAAGGCGACTCATTTCGGGGCATGGAGGATGCAATCCGGAGGGGGTTGAACCTAGGACCGAGCCTCGAAATGGATATAACATACCAATGGCCCCATTGGATGCTAGGGCCATATTGGAAAAAATCACCACCGATATATGTTTTGGATGATGCTGATGCATCATTATTCCTAGCAATTAGAGCCGACTTACACGAGGTGTTTCTGAGGGTTAGGGTTCGGGAAACAATACACGAGAAGAACGTTAACTCGATTCGCAGTGCAATGGATGTAAACGCTAATTGCGGACTTATTAGTGAGGGGGCTAACTCAGTTATATCATATGGAAAGATAATAGATTTAACAGTGGCGAATGCAACAAATGTAACCACGGCCTTCGATGTTGAGGAACCTTCGCGAAACAAGGGGAAAGGTATTACACTTAAAAACCCAACATCAGACTGCAAAACTAGTAACATACCGTAATATATTTGTTGTAGAGAATCCTTAACCTTGTTAATCAATGGTCGCACAGGTGTTGTCCGAGAAGAAGTTGGCAACATCGTGGAGGTGTGCCGTCGATTGGACTTTAGCCCTAAGGAGAGAGTTTCTCGGGGAAGTGATATTTCGGTTATCCCGTTAGGGCCGATAACGCAATTATCAAGAAAAACATCGCGGGGTCTACCAAGGGGGATTACCAGTGGCGAATGTTCTAGGGACAAAGGCAAAGGTAATACATTAACTATAACAACTTGCGTCATCCCCCTTTTAAGTTTATCTTACTGATTTGTTTACGATTTCAACAAATGACCTGGCAGGAAAAAAAACCCGTTTCGAAGCCGCTTTGGGGGGCCAAAGCAGCTGCAAGAAGCAGACAGAACTCCCACGGAATATTGCGGAGCTTTGGCAGTTATTCCATGGGCCGCCTGGCCCTTTCGGAACGGCAACAGAAGACGAGGTCGATAATGACCTCGCACACCTGACGGAAGGGGAAGACCTAATGGATGTTGATGGAGCGGCGGGTGGAAACAATGTCTCCTCCGCATACAAAGATGCCAGTTTGCAGCTTACTCTTGCAGGAGCATACGTGGAAACAGAGGGTGATGTCAACGTTGTCCCAACACAGCGAGGTGTAATATCTTTGAGCTCTTCCTCGTCGTCGACATCTAACCCTCCTCCAACAAGTACTCACTATAACTCTGAAGAGGACCTCATGGATGCACGCGATGAGGTGGAGATGCGGATATCCCTAGTAGGTAAGAAAAATCAACATGTATGTTTATAATAGATGAACATATAAATGTGACAATCATACATGCACATGACCTGTTGATACAGGTGAGGACCTCATAGGACGGTTGTTTGCGGACCCCATTCCAGATGAGTCGGTGGCTGAGGCATTTGAAAACAGAAGGGAAACCAGTGAGCGTGCGCATGTGGTAGGTGTATTAGACAGGAGTGTGGCATTAAAGGCAGAACTAGGGATTTCGAATGTTGAGATTGGGTCAACTTCAAGGGGACCACAACGACCAAGTTCCGGTGCTCCAGAGAGAAGGCAATACCCACTTTCATTATCCGGTAACCCAGTGATAATGAACTATCAACCTAATGTTGGGGGAGAAACGAGAGTGGAACCAGCTTTGCACGATAGGGATGCCCCTCCATACTTTGACGACCCCATAAACGAAGGTAAAACGGACTTGGATGGCATGTATGTTTATAATCCACTATTATTGTGTTATGCTGAAAACTGAGCTCGACATTGTTAATACATTTGCCGTTATTCAACTGAAGTTACCATACGGAGTTAACAGAATATTGTTAACATTCCAGATCCGTTGGCGCGCGGTCTCCGGGACATTGATTACGAAGGGGATGAAATATATGTTGGGCGGCTTTTTAAGACACAGGATGACTGCAAGCTAAAACTAGCTCTACATGCAATTAACCGCAAGTTCAATTTTACATATGTACAGTCATGTCCCGGGAATATCATAGTGGTGTGCGTAGGAAGCACGTGCCCATGGAGAGTATACGCCGTCAGGATGGAGGATAGTGAACGGTACGAAATAAGGTCAGCGACCCAGCAACACACTTGTAGTGTGGACGCACGTGGGGATTTTCACCGCGTAGCCACGACCGCGGTAATTGGAAAAATGGTGCGAGAACGTTATGGTCTAGGCGTAAAGGGACCGCGAGCTTGTGATCTTCGCCGCCTGCTTCGTCAGAATTACAGCCTCCACGTTAGTTACTGGAAAGCTTGGAGAGCAAAGGAGATTGCAATGGATAACGCTATGGGTAACGCTGCGGGAAGTTTTGCATTGGTAGAACCTTATTTTGAGAAACTACTGTCAACAAATCCAAACTCAGTTGTATCCTTGGAGACAGAAACGAGCCAAACGGGTGTAGTGCGTTTCAAATACCTGTTCTTATCGCTTGACGCATGCGCCCGCGGTTATCGATACATTAGGAAAGTTATTGTCATCGATGGTACACATTTAAGTGGACGTTATGGGGGATGCCTACTCGCGGCAAGTGCACAAGATGGGAATTTCCAGGTGTTTCCATTGGGATTTGCCATTGTTAACAGTGAGAACGACGATTCATGGGAGTGGTTCCTACGGAAACTAAGCGCAATAGTCCCGGACGAGCATGATCTGGTGTTCGTATCTGATCGACACAGTTCAATATACGCTAGCATTCGAAAAGTAAGCTTCTGTTAATCTAATTATAGTTATATAGGCGGCTTTTGTTTGACTTTGATAGCATTAATAATTCTATATCCTAAACCAACAATGTTAGCAGTATTGAACAACTATCGTTAACTTTGTTATCTTTCGTTAACTGATAACAATGTTTTCTGGTATGTTAATTTTGAAACAGGTCTACCCAATGTCTTCGCACGGCGCATGTGTGGTTCACCTCCAGCGAAATATTGTTACTCTCTTCAAATCGGAGCATTTAAGCAACCTAGTCTCCCAGGCCGCACGAGCGTACCGCTTTCGTGAATTTGACCTCGCTTATGCCGAGATTAAGGCTATCGATAGTAGGTGCGCCGACTACCTAGAACGGATTTGTTTCGAGCATTGGACAAGGTCTCACTTCGTTGGAGATCGGTACAACGTCATGACAAGCAATATTTCAGAAGCTTTGAACAAAGTTATGATAACGTGTCGCGAATACCCAACCATTTCCATTTTAGAAACAATACGTACTACTCTTGTTTCATGGTTTGCCCTACGGAGGGAGTCCGCAGAAAAGGAGGCAGATGTGGTAAATCCGAAGGTTCAGGAGATGCTGATTGAAGGTTTCCATAAGTCCTCAGGTTATTTTGTTATGAAGATAGGTAATGTCCTTTAACCTTATATATATGATAACAATTTACATTTATTGCTAACAATGTTTTGTTTTTTGGTTTAACACTAAGGTGATGGATTGTATGAGGTACGTGATGAATATGATGTTGCTTACGCGGTACATCTATGGGAGGAAACTTGCAGTTGCAGGGAGTTTCAGCTATTACATATACCATGTTGCCATGCCATAGCAGCCGCAATACGAGAAGGAATACGTGTGGATAGTTTGGTTGGGGTTCACTACTCAACCGAGTATCGCCGGCTGGCATACAGCGGCATTATAATGCCAGTCCCGGATATGGATCACCTAGCACCAAATGCAGACGCTGTTGGAGGTGGGGACCTGAAACCTCCGGCTGTTCGCCGGCCACCAGGCAGGCCGCGTAAGCAGCGGATCTTGTCCCGGGGAGAGTTTAAGGTTAGCAAAACAATTATGTTAGAAGAGAAGGGGTTAACTTAGTTGCATTGAAGTGTTTAATATTATAGTAGAAGTTCACCTAACTAGTTTGTCGGCTCCGTCATACTTGTTCCTATACCATTATTTGCAGCGTGTCTCCCAAAGAAAATGCACACGCTGCCGTGCCCGTGGCCACAACCGTTCAACATGCAAAGCCCCTTTGCCGGTAAAACAAGTCAATTTGGATACCTTTTGTTATCGTAATGTAGGTGGGGTTTGAATCATAACGCTTCACATAAAACTTTGCAGGGGATGTAGCATCAGGAATGGGAATAAGATAGAGGAAGGATTTTTGTAAATATAAGGGTACTTGCGAAGATGGTGATGGATGGTTCTATCCATCTCATGTTTTATAAAAATGTAAATAAATAATGTAGGTAAGCGTCGCTTTTTGATGTGTTTATAGTGACGGCTACATAGGGATAAGGAGAAGTTTGTTTTAAATTTGTAACACCGTGAATGCTCAATGTAAAATCCATAACCCTAAGCAACTTTGTAAAATCTCGTTTGATAACAACGTTATCTGCTATCATGTTTGGAAGACTTTTCAAACTTAATCATAATAGTAGTTAGAATTCGGGATATAGGGTACTTTGGAAATAAGTATGGGTTGTGAATTTGTGAAGTTGATAAAAGATTTGATGTGTCAAGGGAATTTCTGTGTGATTGAACTTTGTCTCAGAAATTAAACACAATCAAAGACACATACATGTAAACTCATATGAATGAGCGTCTTCTTCGATTGATAAATACGTTATCAGTAAATAATGTTACAAACGGATAACCTGGTTGACAAACTGATAGGTAAACTTATAACTTCTTGTTCAGTAGGTAAACTGATTATTTGGTATGGATAACATTGTTGGCAAAGGTAGATAAAGTTAAAAAGTTATAAGAAATCACTACCAGCGGTATTTCAAACAAAATATGTCCTCAAATAACAAAGGATTCACAGTAAAAAACAACATACGTTCCTTGGAATATAATACATAAAATATAAAAGGAAGTTCGCACTACGACGCCGTTGCCATTGAAACACAATGAAAATGTGCACATATTAGTTGCGAAGACGGTGGGGATTGCCCACTGGCCTGATGGAATTCATCTATGGTATTGCTCAATCAGGACTACAATCAGTTTCTTCGTCTCCATCTCCAACCTCGATAGATCATACTCCATACAACCCTGAATTCCGAAAATTGCATGATCAAGCATTAGGAAAAAAACAACCATACCAGAGTCAGTGGGGGACGTGATCTGTGGGACTGTCGTGATTCGTTCAATCACAAACTCAGTCGTCGCCACTTGACTCATCTGGTTGTTCAGCGCCGCTTGCCGGAACAAATAAGGCAGCATGACTGCCAGGGGGTGGATTTCAGAAACCATTCTAGCATCAGACCTTAGGTGGGCGTTGCAGTCAAGTACAAGAATCTTCGAGGATACGAGGTCAACCACAAGAAACACCCAATGCTTGATGTCGAGGTTAAATGGTAGGTAGAGGTAATCAGCATCAGTGAATAAAGTGATGGCGTCATCAGCCCCCACCCCTTCTATTTTTTCTAGAGCGGCTTTGGAGAATTTAAAATCACTCTTGTTAACAGCCTTCTTAAATTTGGGGTACAACTTCGTTAGCTGAGAGACGAACTTGGTATCCAACACATCAACTCTCGGCTTGCGAGAATCTACTCTGAGCATGTGCCTTCCGAGTCTACATAGAGAATCCATTACCTGGGTAAAGTAAACAAAGGGTTACTGAATACATAATACATACAAACCATTAATTCATTAACAATGAAAATTAATACAAAAATTGCATACCTTTGCGGGCATTGATTTCTGTCTACCCACTAATTCAGTTATATCTTTAGCCGATAAATGAATTCCTTCTCCGATAGAAATGGGCCTGCTAACCATTATAACATAAACCCAACAAAAATGACAAATTGGGACATTATTCGGGATTATAAATAATAGGGAATATCTCACCCTTTCAATGACTTAATGGCCTCCTGGTATAGTATCTCGCCATCGTCGGCAAGAGGCGCAATATGTGGAGTGTTCGCAAACATAGCCTTGATTCGCTCGTCACAAAGAAATGGACTTTCGAGACTTTGCGAAATTGTACGCGGACGCTTACTTTTCCTCGTCCCTCCTGCCTCCATGTCGCCCTCGACAGGTGGAATCCCTTCTACGAAAGATGACGTTTGCACATTGATTTCCTGAGGGATAAAATTGTTATCATCAGTTATGGTAACTAGGTTGTCAGAAATGGTAACTAGTCGAGAATGCACACAATAACAGCTCTAACCTTTGGTTCTGTGTGGGGTTCTTTCGGTGGATTGGCCTGCGTTACGAGTGGAAGTTAGGTGTAGCACATTAACTATAAAATCGAATCTTGATTACTACATCCTCGAGACCCCTAAGTTCACGAGACTTAAAACATTCATATGTGGTTTGCCAAATTACATTGAAAGCGATAGGAGTTTTAACGATAACTACGTTATCGATTGTGTTGTTAATTTTTTAATAAAAACAAATTACTTATTGTGTTAGCCGCTAACTTTGATTTGTTAATTATAACTAAGTTAGCATTTGTAATGCTAATGTTTTATAGATATCAGCTACTTTCCATTGTTAGCAATGGTAATGTTACCTCTCGGCGGCACTTGTAATCAAAGGAAATAGTTAATTAGAGAAAATGAAATATTACCTCATTACTTGACACTTTCGGGACAGATTCATCATCTACACTCTGACTCTCTCTCTGGGGAATATCAATCCCCTCCAGATTGGTCCGGCCTACGTCAGACACCTGAAAGGGAAAGTGTAATCATTGCTATAGCATACAATGTCTAGTAACTTGGTTATCAAATATTGGGTAAAACAAAAAAACATTATAGGAACTATTACCTCTGGTTCTATGTTGGGGGCTTTCGGTGGATTGACCTGCGTAACCAGTGGAAGTTAGCTACTGTAGATTAACTTTAAAATCGAACCATGCTTACACAGCTAGAGATGCCTAAGGTCACAAGACTTAAAACATTCTTATAGGGTTTACCACATTCCAATGATTACGCTAGGGTTTGTAGCGATAACTCCGTTAGCGCAGTGGGGATAATGTTTTAATGATAACAGCTAACTTACATGGTCAGCAGCTAACTTGAATTGTTTAATGATAACTCCGTTACCGATGGCATTGATAATGCTTTATTGTTAGCAATGTAAATGCTAACAACCGTCCATACTACTCGCTATTTATACGTCATTATAAAAAAAAATTTAACCTCATCTGGTGACACTTGATTGATGGAATCATCATCTACACGTTGACTCTCCCTCTGTGGGAAATCATTCCCCTCCGAATTGGTCAGCCCTTCGTCAAACACCTGAGAGAGGGAAAAAAATTAATACCAGGCTAAGACAAACATTCTGTGAAATGTAAGATGGCAACGAATTGTTACATTTTAATACCTTCGTTTGGTTGACTTCTACGGCTGTAACCTCTTCAACATCATTTGTTGGCTTTTTGGGGGGTGCGACCTCTTCTGTTGGAACTTCATCGCCATCTTCTGAATGAGTTATTTCTGGATGATAGGTTACGTCTGCGTCACCAGATGATGAACGACCTACATACTGGGCTGCTATCTCCTCAACAGAAATATATGGTGACGGAAATGTCGATGGATTATATTCAACTGGATTGCCGTCAGTGTGTGCACCACGAAAGGGGGATAATGGAACATCTGGGTCTGAGGATTTCCTAAAACGTGTATTGTGGCTCACATTTCGCTGCGTAGAAATGTCACTGCGCCTTCTCTTACCAAGAAGGGTATCGCCATCATCAACGTTAACCTCCTTGGCTTGGGGGTTTGTAACCCATTTGGTGACTCCATCTATAACCGCCTTATTGTTAGCAACTAACATGGCATCTATCTTCTTATTGTTCTCAGTTAGCAGGTGGGCTACGATCGTCCAGATTTTCTCCTCAGACACCGCCCCAAATCTCTCATCCTCTTGGCGGGTGGTTGACGATGATTGACCGGCTCGGCCAATAGGAGCAGACTTCCTCATCTTCCCTTTCCCCTTCTTGCTTGCACCTGCCTTTGCCTTCCTACCTCCTCTTCTACTCCTTGTTTGGCCAGCAAGCTGATCGGGATTAAGCCCAGAGCCAAACATTTCGCTCTTGAACTCAAAACCTTGATTAACAAGCCTGATCATATGATCCACCCTTTCATCTACCTCGTCGTCACTCCATGAGAGATCTTCCTCTTCGGGGTTGAATTCAACATCAGGGCGTATGATCGTTTCCACCTCAACCTATAAGATTGGTATGCATTAATCTCGTTATCTTCTGCTAACAACGTTACACACGCTAACCCAATTATCATATATTATCTGTTAACTTGGTTGATGTTCAATTGCATTAAACAATGTCGAATGCAACTCATTTCACAAACGGTCTAATGAATATTGAATATATTGAATGGTATATTCTACTATTCTATAAACAAAATAATGTTATTTTCAGGTTTTCCTCACCCACATTCAAAATTAACACTATATTATTTACTAACTGAGTTGCATTGAATACATAATAACAACATGATAGGTCAACGATGTTAACAACAACATACATACTAACTGAGTTTGGAAGGCTTCTATTTATCTCAACGGAATACATACTTTCTTGGGATTGAGGTTGCTAGGAATGAGCAAGGCTTCTATTTATCTCAACGGAAATATGTCTTGGACATACTCACAGAAACTGGACTTCTTGGAGCAAAACCAACTTCTTCTCCAATGGAACAAAACCACAAATTGTCCTTGTCCAAGTCACCGTTACTTCAGAATCCAAGGGAGTATCGTCGGCTCATAGGACGGATCATTTACTTGGCTGTTACTAGGCCAGAATTGTCGTATTGTGTTCATACATTAGCACAATATATGGAGAAACCAAGAGAAGATCATTGGGAGGCTGCGTTGCGAGTAGTCCGATACTTGAAATCAAACCCAGAGGTCAAGGTATTTTACTTGCAAAAACATCAGATTTGCAACTCCATGGCTGGTGTGATTCAGATTGGGCGGCGTGTCCTCTCACTAGGAGATCTTTAACCGGCTATTTTGTGCAGCTCGACGACTCCCCAATCTCATGGTCTTCGAAAAAGCAACCAACAGTTAGCCTCTCATCAGCGGAAGCTGAGTATAGGGATATGATGTTTTTGACGAAAGAGCTATTTTGGCTCAAGAAGGTACTGTGTGATCTAGGTGTAACTCATGATCAGCCGATGCGTGTGTATTCTGATAGCAAGTCTGCTATTGCATTGTCTGAAAATTCTGCTATTGCATTGTCTGAAAATCCAGTCCAACATGAGCGTACGAAGCATGTGGAAAATGATTGTCATTTTGTACGAGAGGCAATTGTTGCGGGTAAAATCTCTACAACATATGTTCGTTCTCAAGATCAGTTGGCGGACATTTTGACGAAAGCGCTGGGCCGCAAGGAATTTCAAGCTTTTCTTCGCAAGTTAGGCATTCACGATGTTCACGATCCAACTTGAGGGAGGGTGTTGAAGATATTATTCACTAATATCAATTAGTTATTATGTCGTATCTTTTGTAATCTCTTTGTTTAGGAAACTACTTATATTATTCTCTGTATATAAGTTGATGTAATCCCTTCTATTGAGGATACGGAAAACCCTTTTACATATCGTCTCCCTCTCTCGCTTATCAAAACACGGTATATAAACTGCATATTGGGAGTGGGGAAGCTAGAAAAGACGAGAAAAATGTCTAACCAGAAATCAATGTGTCATGATTTATCTGAAGAGGTGTATATGAAGATTGCCAAAATCGATGCGAACGAAAACATTTTGGTGCTAGGAGGGCTACTAGGACTCAGCAAGCGTGCATACGGAGTATCAAATGCAGCAGATGTATTACGTGAAGAAAATCTAGCAGAGTATATGAATGGGGCTGGAAAAGTTTGCATTGGGTCGTCGTACCAACCTTTTTTGTAAGTGTTCGGCTGCAGGAAACAAAATGGCTTGTTTGCTAGAAGGACTATGCATGGGATTCAACGAAGGAAATATTGTTGAAGCTCTGGCAATGGTGGAACGAGGTGACTGCCATTTTTGTCTATACACAAAGTACACAAAAGCAATGATGAATATCAATGGTGGAGACTTCTTTGGAGGTATTGATTTCCTATTTTGAGAGGGAACATGGGATGATTCAGATATTGAGTCGTGGTATCAGATTGGCGAGACGGTTATTGAAGCAGTAAAGCAAATGAATCCACCAAAAGTACAGACCTTCTGTAACACTATCGACGTGGCAACCCCGAGGTGCGATTGTCCAGTTGGTAATCGGGGGAAGTGCATCTTATGTTTTATTGTGGTTTCATTTGATGAGGGTGATGTCTTACTCATAAAGTCTTACTCATAAAGTCCACATTCTGAAAATGTAATAAGGCAGAGTGTGTGATATAATCTATATGTTGTATTACTGAAACTTAATTATCGATGTCTAAGTTTAAATGTTTGACTTGGAACGGTGCATATTGCAGTGAACTTAACATGGCAGAAAATAAATGTTTTGTGACTATTCCACAAAAGTAGTACAGAAAAGTAGATGTTATTGGCTAACCATTGTGTCCAAGCATGTTAAAATTAAATATATTCCATCCACAAAAGTTTGATAGGACTATGTGGTTATGTTTGTGGTCGGTTAACACGTAACGAGAAATAATACAACTTTAAATGGATAAATACATGAAAATATTGAAACAATTTCAATATCGATATGGTAAAAAAAACTGGAAAGTAATTAAAAATTGGAAAAGAAGACAAAAGGTATATTACACTTTGCCACTTGATGCGGTCAGTGACCATAATAAAAGATAATCTTTTTGTTCTCTAACGTCTCTTTTTTAAAGAAAAGTTCTTTTAAGGTTTGTAAGCTCTCTTTTGATTCTCTATAAAGAGATAACATGAATCAATAATAAAACTTTTGGAGACTTATTCTCTCCATTATTCTCTCTACTCTTCTCTATTCTCTCTCATCTCTTATTCTCTTAAGCAATCCCTTCTCTATTCTCTTGATTCCACAAGCTATACTCTTGAATTCTAACATGGTATCAGAGCTACGATCTTAATTCTTCTATTCTCTCCTTGATTTTCTCTTGTTCTATTTCAAAATCTTCAAAATTCTCAGTTTCTTTCAAAACGCCCACAAGATGTTCGACGAAATTCCTAAACGAAATTCCAGTTTCTTTAAGAATGAGTTCTAGTGTTCTTGTCACTGATAACTCAAAACCCTTGATTGTCCCTGCTATTCTCAAGGGAAACAACTATCTCTTGTGGTCTAGAACCACTAAAACCGCCATTGGTGGTAGAAAACTTTGGAAGCATGTCGAATCAAGCGAATGCCCAAAGAAGACCCTCAAGAAAAAGGGCAAAGACAAGGAGTCCTTGTCTAATGAAGAGCTAGAAGAAGCTCTACAAGAAGAGTTAGAGAAGTGGGAGGAAGATCAACAAGCCGTGCTTAGTCTCCTTCAATCTTCTCTAGACAAGTCTATCTTGGAAGCTTACTCCTATTGTGAGAACCCAAAGGATCTATGGGAGACTCTCAAGGGTGTGTATGGAAATACATCAAATCTAAGCCGAATCTTTGAAATTAAGAAGTCTATCAATGACCTTCATCAAGATGGCAAGGAGTTCACCGACCACCTTGGGAAGTTCCAAACTCTATGGTCTGAGTTAGAGATGCTTAGACCATTAACCCCGGATGTGAAGATTCTCAATGAGAGGCGTGAGCAAGACAAATTCTTTGGCCTTCTCCTCACCTTGGATCCTATCTATAATGATCTCATCAAGCATATCCTTAGAGATGACAAGTTGCCAAACCTTGAAGAGGTGTGTGCACGATTCCAGAAGGAG
>PKML01030684.1:116349-132072 GCA_002933935.1 Eutrema yunnanense
AATCCATTAGTTTGGATATGCACAAGATCTCGCACGTATTCTGTCAGAAAATCTTTCCACCCGGATTTTGCACGAACCCAATACTGCAGAGATATTCCATAATCCTGATTCTGCACAATTTTCGCACGAAACGGATTCTGCATAGTTTTTCCAGAAACCTAATTATGCATAATTTTCGCACTAACCGGATTCTGCACGAAATCGGCATCAGAGTCAATCTGATTGCACACGGATTTTGCACGCCTCACGGATTTTGCACGCCTCAGATTTTCTTCAAAGACAAAATCGATAACGAGGACATCGTCTTCATAGGTGTCGTAGATCGGATCGCCATAGATCTCTTTGTAGATCTCATGGTATTCTCTCTCGACAAAAAGACTTTCGTCCTCAGAAGTATAGATGCTGTCACTCACCATGACATCCAGAATCGGTCTCTGATTAAGAAATCAAAGAACGCAGCTCTGATACCAAATGATGAAGCGGAATCTTCTATGGATAGAACTAGATCCGTTGATTCTAAGAATACCCGGAAACTAGGGTTTGTGAATACTCTTCACAGTGGTTTATCAAAACCTTTTTAAAATCTTTTTATTAATCAAATCATAAACTGAATACAATAGAAGGCCTAAACGGCTTATTTATAATAAATCATAAAACCCTAAAACCTATAAAATCTAGAATAATCTTAATTAATTAAATAAAAGATAATAATGAAGATATTTGGAAATATTCCAAATATCTCGCTGCATCAGTCTCGCCAGCCAAAAAAGATTCGTCCTCGAATCTTCAATTCTTTGCTGCATCATGCATTTTGACTAAAAATGGGAGATCAACGAGAAAGTTAAATTGTTATTTTAATGATAGAGGTGAAATAACTAAATATTTTCGAAAGAAATATATATATGTGGATGTATTATGGCCGATGTAGATAGTAAGTGCATAGTGATGGATATTTGTAGTTTAAATAGACTATATGATTACAAATAAAATTAGTGATTGACATATAATCATTGAAGTTAAATGCAAATGTTAATTTAATCTTTAACCGTACTGATAAAATGACGGTATGAGGAAATAAAAAAAAATTGGGGTAGAAGGGTATAAACGCGATAATTAAGTTTTTGTAGAAAAAATTACAAAACCTTTATTTGGCGGTTTTGCAAAAAAAATAACATTTCAGTCCGTTCACGGAATAACTTAGTTTGGTCGTAAACCGTAAATTCAAGTTATGGGCTATAAACCAAAAAATAACATTTACGGCAAGAAATGCAATATCAAGATTTTGGTGGAAACGTGTATTCAAAATTTGTATACTCAAACCAGAAAATGTCATTATGGCATACCAACAACGAATGACGTTTTAGGGCAGTATTTAGATTATCTCTATTCTAAAAATTGGTTTTTACAAACAAGTTAATGTATAGTTGGCAAACATAATTTTTTAATTAGGTGACAAGGAAAACCATTAAACGAAGAAACGCTAAACCATAGGCAAAATCTTGTTGAGCCCATACAAAATGATGTATAGTAGGAAAAAAAGAATATACGTAAACCCTAAAACCCTTAAATAAATTAACGCTCAATCCTAGAAAAAACAAATGAAGCCAAACCTATTGATGTATAGTAGGATTAACGCTCAATCCTAGACAAAAATAAATGAAGCCAAACCGAATTAAACCAAAATGGAGTACATGGGAACAAGCACAACACGTAAATTTTAAAAAGGAAAACAAAAAGCCACGCAGTAAGAAATTGGGAAAATAAAAGTGACTTTAGTAGATGATTCAATATAAAAAAGGGGTCCATGGTGTACAAACACACATAACATTTGAAAGAGTATAAAGAAACCTAAAATTTCTAATGGAGAGTACAATAACAAGAGACCTCATGACCATCATCGTCGAACACGTTGCAGAGGGAGATTTCCGGAACCTAGCACAACTCATTGTCGCCGGCAAAGATGGTCTAAGCCTTGTCGAAATCGCAACAGTTCTACATAAGGCTAACTTAGATGAGATGTACGAGAATGGGGAGATGGTGCGTTGGGATTTACCGTTCCGACTTTTCTTAAGAAAGTGCATTGGTTCAGGCAACAAAACAGCACCAGTGTTGGAGTCGCTACGAAAAGCATTCATAGACGGAGAAGTGTTAAGATGGTTAGAAAAGAAGACATGCAGAAGAGTGAAACTATGTACGCATTTGGAATATTACAAATTTGCAATAGATATTTTCCGAAAGGCTATGAAACTTTGAAGAAGCTTAAGTGGTGGGACGACATGGTGAAAGCAATTGCGTTAGCGGATCGAGTGAAGCATACCATAGAGGGTATGAATCCAAGACAAATTGGAGCTTTTCCATGGATTATCAAATTTCCCATCCACAGATGCAACTACGATCCTGACGAGATGCGTAAATGTTCCGAATGTTATATGATTTGTAATATGTTTGATTTATGCGAATTATCTTAGAAATGTATGCATGTGGATGGATTGGGGGTGGAGAAGGGCTATATGAACAAAGTGACTTATGTTGGAATTTGTTAGATTGTTTTGAAATAGAGTCAATGGGATAATCAATTAAACTTGAGGTTAACTTTTAAATTAGTGGATAATAATAATATTGGATATGATAATGATATATCATGGTTTTTACCCTGTTTAGGTCATGATATAAGTCCTTTTTATAGAGTATTTCTAGTGTTTTGTAGTTTTTTAAACTCTTTTACAGGTTATAGCACGTTTGGAGCATAATTGGAGATATTGTAGTTTTCTGGAACATTCTGGAGCGAAGCAGAGATCCGCTGGTGTAGATTCAATCCGCTGCCTGAAAATTAAGTATTCAAGGCTCTCAACCTTTCGCTTATGAAGAGATAATTTTTTTGAAATCTTTCCAAGCTAATGGAAACTTTTCAAATAAACAACAAAGTTGATATGTCAAAGAAATTGACATCCCTTCAGTCATTATCTCATGCGTCAGCAATTATACTTGTTTGACTTTATCCATGATGGATTTAAAGTCCAGAAAATTCGTCACGACAAATTTCTTAGAACATGCGTTCTTAGCCTTGTACTTCTTATTAAGGAAACTCAAAATTTTCCTTAGAAATATTCAACTTACTGTAGACTTATACATCAGTTTGATCAGGCGGATTTTATCCACTTTTTGGACAAAACATTCTCATGGTACAAGATTCAGCACTTACTAGAGTTCTCTTTAGTATTCTCAAGAGAAAGCATAGGCTATCATGCTTGAGTTACTTCTTTAGTTTTAACACGGTCAGAGAGATAAACATCTTCCGCTACCACATTATGAATCCAGTATTAATTAAAATCATCAATGCAATTTATTTGAGTTGTTTTAAACTGCATTATTTGTCTTTGCATTTATTCAGATTAAAATTGTTAATTTTTAGAATTTATTAATTTAATTGAGCACTATCAATTTATTCAGATTAAAATTTAGTAACAAGTATGCTGAGTCGACATTCCATATTGGGAATGATCTTCCACCTATGACCTTGTGTGCTATACAGACATAAATTCTGATGTTTATCCGAATGTTCAGATCCTATGTACACCGATAGCGGTAGAGGTGTTATGGTTTCAAGTCTAGTGAGTCGACGCACCAAATTCATTTTGGTAGTGGTCAACCACATGTGACTGTGCTAAATTCTGATTTTTATCAGATTGTCACATTAGTGCCTAGTGTTGTAAACGCATGACTAATGCTAGACTAGTTCGATGGAACTTGATTCATAATGTGGTAGCGGAAGATGTTTATCAAGATGATTTTAAGTAAAACAACTCAAATAAATTGCATTCTGGAGCGAAGCAGAGATCCGCTGGTATCGATCGATACCCGTCGAGGAAGCAGGAGGATCGCGACTTATTGAAGAGTTGAAGAATTGCAGAATTGGCCCAGAAGACTTTGATATTTACAAGATGGCCCAGAACGTGTTTTAGCTATATAATTAGGGTTTTTAGCCACTTTAATGGCTATGCTTTATTCTATGCTTTATTTTGTATGCTTTATTTTACTTTGGTTTGAGAGAGACAAGTCTGAATCTCCCTTCGTCCGAGATCAGATCTCAAAACCTCTTGTTACTCTTTCTATTTTATTGATGATTTATTCAGTTATGTTGATTGTTTCATTCTCCATGTATGAGTAGATCCACTTTAGGTTTAGGGTTTTCTCATAAATGATTTCTTTGAATGCTAGGTTGATTATCTGTTTAGGATTCACCATCTGAATTAGTTCTTCACCATAGGTTGTTCTCAAAGCTAATTCTAGGTTGACGAATCTGGAACTTAGATCTTAGGATAATTGATTAGGCACGAGAGTGCGATTAATTACCTGATAGAACCTAGGTGAGCAAATTGATTATTCGCAAAGAGATTTGGTTTAATTGATTTGTGAACATATCAAACNNTGATTTAACAAACTTGATCTCGAGGCTAACTTTTTGGGAAACAGATCCGCTAAGTTATCAGCCGTTTTGAGATCAGTTGTCTAAATGGTCTTATATCATTCTCGAGATTTACCATTTTATAACTTACTCAGTGCCTGAGAGATAGCTCACTAACTCTCACAGTGTACACATAATGCTGGCACTGGTTTTTCCACATTGGGATATCTTCCACAAAGTTTCGAAGCCATTCTGCTTCCTCTACAGCTTTATCTAAGGCTATAAACTTTGACTCCTTGGTTAATTAGGCCAAGAGTGCTTGTTTGGAAGATTTCCAGTATACTGCTGTACCACCAAGAAAAATATTATCCACTTATAATATCTGTCATGTTTACTAGGCCAAGAGGTGAACATAATGTCTTGAACCTCCCGGACTTTGATGTAAAACCGAGACGACATATAACGCTGGATAATTCAAAATTCTAGTTATGGCTTTCCACAGAGTATGATATGGATTACTCTTGTAGCGACTGAATGCGCTAAATCGGATCTAGTACGATTCATCGAGTACGTTAGACTTCCGATAATTCTTGCATACATCACTTGTGATACAACTTTATCACAATTTGGAGTTATTGCAATCTTGTTTGAGTAGTTCTCAAAACATTCTGGAGTCTTGAGACAAGATTATCCACTAATCTTATGTCTATCAAACTTCCCACTAAACACATTCTTAGTGTGTTGGATTATGTCCTTCTTGCTTCCATGATGACCGTGTCATCTCACTGCAAGAAATATAAGCATTGATAGCACATGAGGATAGCACGAATTCGGAAACTGCTATTATAGAGGGTGAGCTGGGTTGGGGTACTCTATTACAGCATTAAATAAACGCTATTCCGTTATTTTCTAAGCGGGAAACGAAAATTGTGTTTCCGAGCCTGATTTCTGCTACGCATTTGGTTTCCCTCTTAAACACTTAGATAAAAAATTAGAGTTAGCGCCACTACTCTTCACATTTGGTTTTCCTCTATTATTTTTGATATATACTCTTTTTTTTTAAAGTGACATTTTCTAGTCACAAAGAAAAAAAATATATACTCTCTCGGTTAACGATTAACACTGTCCTCCTCACCAAAACCCTAGATCTTGTTTTATTCTTTCGACATCCTCCTTCTCTTGCTCGACGCGACGGCTAAGGCCACCACCGCTTTTGACTGTGAAAGAGGATGGAGAGACGGATGTGTTGTGCTGGAGGTAGGAGGTGGACGAGAAGTTGAATTGCCTCCAATTCTTGGAGAAATCTAATTTCTCCTCTGCTCAGATCCTTGGGCTTCGCCTTCTAGGTTTCGTAGATTCTGGCTCTGTCACCGACGCTCAGATCCTCGATACAGACGCATATGGTTATTTCTCTCTCCCTTGCCTACATCAACCTCTTGCCTTCCTCCAACAATTCCTTCACCAAGCTCTTTTCCACGGTGAGGGGATTCGATCTCACTTTTTTTTTTTTTTATCTTTCTATGCTCTCTTTTGTGTCTTAACCAGTAACCATTGATTTGTTTTTATAGACATGGCGCCGGAAGTTACGGAGGCGGAGCGATGGTTTGTAGTGACCGGTGGTAGAGGATTCACGGCGAGGCATCTTGTGCAGATACTCGTATACCTACGAGATGTTCTGCGTCCACATCGCCGATTTAGCTCCGGCGATACAGCTTGACCCTCAGGAGGAGAGCGGAGTTCTCGTCAAAGGTTCTTACTCTCAACTGTTTATTCTCGTTTGGTTCGTGTTTTTCCCGAAAAGTAGGATTCTAGACTTGATCATTTTTCCAATTAGAGATCTATGCAGTTTTTCTTATTATATGTGCTCTATAGCTTTTGATATATGAAAATAAGTTGGAACAACTTTTCAGGGAGCTGAAGTTGTGTTTCACATGGCAGCTCCGGATTCTTCTATCAACATTTACCAGCTTCAGTACTCGGTTAATGTTCAAGGTTATAAGAAACTGCAATCTGCACATTTAGTTCTGACAAACTAAAAATTTGTAACTTCACTTGCTTATCTTGCCTTGTTTGGAATTTTAATACGATTTTGGCAGTATAATGGATGTGTCTGTACAGGAGGGAGGCTACGGCAGGAGAAATCCAAAGAGCATTGTCTTGCTCGCTTGAAGCGGGATTGGGAGACGCTAATGCTGAGAAAGCTAATCTCGAGAAAAGTAAGAGGATACAATGCTCTACTTTATTCGTATTAAAATTGTATATTGATAGAGATATAGATGCTTTGAAATCATACTTTGAAAGTGGTGTGTTGTATGCCTTATGAGTGGGCTATGTGGCCTAGCTGGTAGAATGTTGTCCTTACAAATAGTTCTCACTGTTACTGTTATTTTTAATGACTCACTGTTTTTTCTTTAAATCCTACAGAACTTGAGGATGTAGCGGCTGACAGAGATTCTACAAAAAACTACTCAAGGGAGGGAGGGGCTTGTATGTTCTCTGGGTTCCTCTGCATCTCTTTCAATTCTTTAATGATTTCGGGGTTTTCATCTCAACTCAAGACTGTAATCATCCCAAGAGACCTAAGGACTTCGTCCCAATGCCCACTTCTTCCAAGGTTTGATTCTACTTCTTTATTTTCTTGTTTCTTCATCAAGATATGAAGCAGAGCAGGTTATGAATACTTGGACTGTTGAAAATGCTGGCAGGTTCTTGAATACTTGGACTGAGCTCAACTAAACAGCTGTAGAGTTTGTCCAGCCTTTGTTTTATACCCATAGACTTCTTACTGCCGAGTTTATGCCTAATGAAACTTTGGCAAAGCATATTTTCCACTGTAAGAATTAGCTTTCTTCCTCTCTTGGTTTATGGTTCTATGTTTTGGGTTTCATCGAATATTGAAGCAAAAAAACTCTTTGAGGTAAATCTGGTTTTGTTTAATTCTTCTTCTTATTTTCAGACAAATTCTTCTGTCTTTATTTTGCATTATTTCATTTCATGTATGAATCACAAGCTTTCTGTTGCGTTTGATGCACTTTGGATGATTCATGTTAGTTTTTGTGCTCTTTCTGTTTGGTCTTTTTCACATGGGTTTTTAATGGTTTTTTCTCCATGTTTTTTTTTGTTCTCTAGTGTCTGAAAAAAATGACTGCCGTATGACTGAATAAGAAGCCTTGAAGCTGGAGCAAAACCTCTTTGTGAGACATATGACGTTGGTACATATGTCTCCCAAAGTCATCTTGTACTTCCTTGTATAAATTTTATTATAGGTGTGAAACTTTCTTTTGGGTTAATTTTGTTCTTTGGCACTTGTAATGTAATGTTACATTTGAAGATATATGAAATATGATTTGAATCAAATATTAAATTTAAAAATATAAGTAATTAATAATGCATAAAAAAAACATGATTCAAAACATTTGAATAATAGCACTTAATCAAAAACATATAGCACGAATTCAGTGTTATGATAAAATATATTACAGCATGGATACGATGCTATAATAAGATATATTACAATACATGTCATATACGGCGCTATCATACGTGTCACATACCATAGCGCACGAAAAGCGCTATCATATCGGACCACCCTAAGATAGCTCCTCATGTCCTAGCGTTTATCGAAACGCTATCTATTACCAATTATAGCGTTTATAGTGTGCTAACAATGTACATATTTCTTGTAGTGTCTTATAAACATAACAAAACGTATCCATATGGAGTACTTTTGATGTATATCACCTTAAGTGATTTTGAAGCTATTTGACATCATTTTGTTGTCAAACTTTCCAAGCTATTGCTTAGGAGCTAACTTAAACTCGTATAAGGACTTTGCAAGTCTACTTATTTTCTTTCCTTGTTCAGGAGTGACATAACCCTCGGGTTGTTTCATGTAAATCTCCTTTTCTAAATTCGTTTAGAAAGGCAGATTGCACATCCATTTGATGGATTACAAGATCTCATATTGCTGTGATTCCAATAAGCATTTAGCCTTTGATCTAAGGTCCAATGCCCGTCAAGCATCGATCGATACCGAGGGGTATCGATCGATACGCATAAAAGCGTAAGAGCCCAAGAACTCAATTGCTAGCCTCAATTCGTGAGGTACTAGAGCTTATCCTTTACACGGAAACTCCTGTTCAAAGGAAGACGCATTCCTTGGTTACCGTGATTACTTGGATGTATGGTACACTACAAGAAATGTGGGTATTAATAGCGGCTGTTAAATGATATGATTCAACTACTATAGCGTTTCCTAAAACGCTCTGACAGCGCCCGTCATTGTAGGTCGGGCACTTTAGATAGCGGACTTAATGTACGCTATAGTTAATTAAAGAACGATAGCGTTCTTTTCTATGCAATTGTTAATATTTATAATAACATTTTATAATTGTTATTAAAACTCATTAATAATAGCGTTTGGTATTTTCTTTTCTATAGCATTGGATTTGTATTATAATTGGGTTGTATCTATAGCAGTTTGTTTTACATAGATAGCAAATTATTTGTGTTATTAATTTATTTTATAATTATCCGAAAATTAATAAATAGAATTTCTTTTTTTTTAATTGGAATATTTGTAATAATAATAATAAAAACAATTAATTCATAATATAAAAACCATAAAAATAATTAATCCATGTTTTCAAAACCATAAATCATCAACCTGTCAATCTACCACTAATAACCCTTCACAATCATTCCTAACATAAACACTATCATCATCAGAAGCTTGACCATCCAGATCATGGACTTCTTGGACAGGCAAAGGTACACCACCTAAATCCTCCTCTGTTTCCAACTCATGATAGCCTCTAGGTGGTGATCTCCCTGATAACTGTATTAAGCCCCGGGCATAGACCCCCACATGTGACAATACACGCACCTACATCAGATGGCTTGAAATATACCTAGATACAATATATATAATCACGCATCAGCAATAAGATGTGGATGCTGTAGAGCAGGAGTAGTGATGGAAGAGATGAAATACCTTTTGGCGCGGCCCTGCACGTCTAAAATGTGTGCCTCTAGGAGTATCCTTGTGAACAACAATCTATAAAGAAAAATTAGCAATGTCGTAACATATCACATTATCAGTTACGCAGAGAAGAAGAGGGCAAAACGTAAGAAAGAAACAAGTTTCACCTTTTGAGTGACTGTATCATCCTCATCAACAAAATACTGCCTGAAAATCCGACAGAACATCAACTGACCATCATCTGTCAATCAATTAAGGTTACAAGTATAATCTCAA
This sequence comes from Eutrema yunnanense, assembly GCA_002933935.1. Classification (NCBI taxonomy): domain Eukaryota; kingdom Viridiplantae; phylum Streptophyta; class Magnoliopsida; order Brassicales; family Brassicaceae; genus Eutrema; species Eutrema yunnanense. Next base: position 126,012 of record PKML01030684.1, read on the forward strand.
CTTACCTAACAATTGAATAAGCAGGATTCGATTGCAACGGGTTTGGATAAGTCTGGAAAACCCAAAGAATAGAGAAGGCATCAGCAAAAGTGAATATCAATAGATCTGACCCACCAATCCAATTCTACGTTCACATTGATTTAACATTTGAGTGCACTATGAGAATAAACAATTATGCAATTCTCCATGATCTCGTCTCTACAACCCAAATTACAAAGCATAAATAACGATTCATCAAAACCCCGAAACAATAGGGAAAACCATTTATATAAAAAAAAAATTTGCATTTGCGAGTATACATACACGAACCAGATTAAGGTCCACCAACAGGGAAATACGAGGTTAAGGTCCACCAAATCTGGCATACTACCAAATTCGCACACGTGTACGGACTGGTTTCAAAACAAGGTTAAATCGTAGAAAACCCGATGAGAGAAATGTGGATTTGAAAGAATAATGAAAGGAAATGGTAAAGAGAGGAAGTAGTAATACGGGGAGATCGTGAATGTAATCGGTCAAATGAGGAACACCTTCGAGTACATAACCAGCAGCTCCTTCCACCAACTTCATCTGCTCATCGACGCCATTCGAATCCATGTCTCTCTACCGAATACCTTATTCTTCTGTTGGATGCGTTTTTGTATTTTGTTATTCCGAGTGCTTAGAGTGGTATGGAAGTAAGAAGACAGAACCAACGAAGGGGGTTTTCGATACCAGAAATTTTTCGAAAAAATAAATCGAAGCAATAGAATTTGGTTTGAATAACACCCGATAAGAAAGGAATGGATCAAGATGAACCACCGTAAGAGGGAACGAGAGAGAAAGAAGAGAGAAGGCTAAGTGTGGGTGGACGGCGAAGGAGACGAAGAGTAGGAGAACAGGAGAAAAATAAGGAGTTGATTAATGTCCGTTGGATTGAATTTTATCAATGTTTGAGATTAAAACAAAAGTGGAATCCTTGTGACTATAGATTAACCAATCAGGTGCTTTCATTTGGTAATATAGTTTTAATTTAATTTTGATGTTTAAATCTACAATCTAAAATTTATAGTTCAGAATTTATGATTTAAAATCTAAAATTGGGGTTTTAAGATTTAAAAATGAATATATTTGATTTTAAGATTTATATTTTTTGTAATTAACAAATCTGAAAAATATGTTTCAAAGGTGAATCGTTTACACTATACTCCAATACTATAAATCATAAATCTTATAAACTAATTCAAACCCTAAACCTAAACCTAAACCCTATACACTAAATCAAACTCTAAACCTTATACACTAAATCTATTGTGGTATACACTAAATCAAATTCGGAAATTCTTCTAATTATTTTTATTTTAAATTTTGTGTTGTGTATTTATATCAATAAAGGTTAAAATTTATACTTAAACCCCAAATATGTTTTTACAGTACGAAACAATAATTTTATTGTATTTTCTTTTATTAAGAGACAAATAGTAAAAATATGTTTCAAGTGTAAATTATAAACCCTATACTCCAATGCCCTAAACCTTAATATGAAACAATAAAACTAAAAAATATTTCAAACCCTATACCATACACCCTATACCTTATACCCTAAACTCTAAATCAAATTCACTAACCTTTTTTAAACCCTATGCCCTAAACTCATTAATACTTAAAATTATATTTCTATTGTTAGTAGAACAATAAAAAAATATCATAACCCTAAACCCTAAATCTCAAACCATATGCCATAAATCTCAAATCCTATGCCCTAAACTCTTAGTACATTGCATTAGTTTGTATATGTGTTTGTAATCATTTTAATTTTGCAATGATTTTGCAATCATTTCCAATCATTGGCCATCATTTTCATTTGTTAATTGACAACATAACCTAACAAATCAATATAACCTAAACCCTAAATCAACATAACCTAAACCCTAAACGCCAATACCCTAAACCCTAAATAAAATACTCAACGCTTAAATCCTTTTTAAATTTTTGCTAAAAACAATATTTTATATAAGTATAGTATTTGATGTTTATTTTAAAGAGTTTTACAATTTAAAATTTAGAATTTATGATCAAGATACAATTTAACTCTTATGCATTATACACTAATATATTTCGGTTGGTCATTAACATATTTTTATTTTTTCGACCCTCATTTTTTGTAAATATTGATTTAATTTAAATACATTTAATTTAAAAAGAAAAATTATATTAAAAAAAGATTCACATTAACTCGAGGTTTCATATTATCAAATACATTACAAAATACATAATTTAAACTAAATACATAATTTAAACTAAATACATAGATTCCCATTAAACCAACTAGTCGTTTTACACATTACAAAATACATAGCTTCTGCTCCTTAGTCTCGAAGCAAATGTGCATACAATTAATTCACAATGCAAAGCAAAAGCTTATTATGCAGGTGGTGAGAAATCATATTTTGTAACTTCACAATCATAACAACATGAGTTTAAGAAAGGCAAGGATCTGCGATAAAAAAACATGGAGAGCACGCCATAAGACATGATTTCACAGGTGAGACGAATATGAGTAAACAAGTTGTGGACATTGCACTGCAACAATTTCATCCTCATTCTTGTACTGCAAAAAGAAGAAGATAATCTAATGTTTCAGAACCAGAATTTGAATGTGAGTATAGCTTTGCTTGAAGCATCGAGAGTCACATTACCTGCTGAATCAATGTGTCATAAAGATGGCAAACAGTGCCGCAATCAATGCAAGGACATAAAATTTCCGCAGGATTACCCAATCTCCTTGCTGATGCGTACACAAAGTTAGATGTTTCTTGCTCATACTCAAGGCTAGCCCTGTAAGTTAATAAACAGTACAAAGCTCATGCTCAGAATCAGATTACAAATTAAGAAATCAATGAAAATAACAAACTACTACATACCCTAGCTAGTAGCCAAACCCAAGCCTTATCCATGTTACAACAATACCACACAGCTCCACGACCAATGATACAACAAATATAGATCACATACAAGTCACATTAAACCACAACAAAAAAGAAAAGTAAAGAATATAAGAAGAAAGGAATATGATACATACCAAATAACAAGAATATGCAACAAGAAGAATCTTGAAGAATAGGAAAAAAGAATCCGCAAAAACAACCAAATACATATCAATTAGACAGATACACAAATATATTAACAAAGACATCTGAATCTAGAATCGACAAGTAAGGAACATTTATATCAACAAAGAAATCTGAATCAACTTCAGAATCTCAATAAGCAAATAAGATACCTGATAGAGAGTGTGTATTCATTTGTTGAATTTGAACTACAAAAGACCATGAAAGTATAACTCGATTGACCTTAGAGAACCAATTACCAATACCCTAAATCGAAAACCCAAATTGAAAAAAAAACATAACAATTACAAGAACCTTGAACTGAAGCTTAACCAAAATTTTCCTGCAAAAGAGCAAAACAATCGAAACCGATCAATACCCGACATGTGAAAACCGAAATACAATACAAATAACGAATACATGCACAAACACAATTCACCTTCAATTTATGGGATTCGCACGAGAATTCTTCAACAACAAGGTGAATGAAGATGATGGCTGAGAAGTTGCTGGGTTTTGGGTTTGAGAGATTTAGTATAGGAGGAGATACTAATAATCGAGCAAAAGGGAGCAGGGAAAAGGGGAAGATGGCTGGGATATTGTTGGGTTTTATGTTCTAGAGTGAAATTAGGAGGAGATAGTGAGCAAAAGGAGAAGATGGATGGTATTTTCTGGGTCTTTTCTTCTCGAGAGTGAGATTAGGAGGAGATAGGGTGAATTTTTTTTTGGAGCCTAATTTTTTATTTCGTGGAGCCAAATTTCCAAACTTTTTTGCCACCTCTTTTTTCAAATTTTAAATTTTTGTACAATTTTATTACATAAGCGGGCAATGAAAATACCATTTCCGCGGTTAACCTACGATGACGTTTAAAAAAATGTATGTGCTATTACAGAAAAATTGGAGAACCAAAAGTAAGCCCGACAACATATTTTTTTACCGCCCAACTTTTCATAGCGTTTATCAATTAAGAAACGCTATGCAAAAGTCAGACATAAGTCAACAATAGCAGAAACACATAAACCGCTATCCTGATGTGCTATTAATATCCATTTTTCTTGTAGTGGTATATCTAATTTATACACCAGAAGGCTATCAGCACTACATTGTGTGCATATTCAATGAAGATACAATCCACCGTTTTTGGTCCGATTGTCAGCTTCTTAGGTGGTTGCTAGGCACCCCCACACTTTCATGTATTTGTATAAAAACACATTACTTTTCCAAAGTTCACATGAAGCATTTCCAGTGACTTTGTGTGGTATTTAGTTCAGGGTATAACTTGCGGTAAGCAATGCTTACCCCACATTTCTGGACTAACCCATATTTTTTAGGAATAATGAGTTCATCAAATAATTCGGTAATTTGTTATGAAACTCCATTAGATTCCAGTGAATAGGGATCAATCGTTTGATGGATAATACCATGTTCATGTCCTCTATCACTTCAAACTATGTTGATAGTTCTCTCGAGTTGATTTTCCAACCTCGAGTTTATACTCCTTGAGAGTTTTCCAAGGTCTCGTATTTGCTTCTTAGCAATTAGACATAACTATATTTCGTACAATCCTTAATGAAAGTCACGAAATATTTCTCACCACCTTTTGTATGAGTCAAACCAAGAGGTTCGCTCGACGATGGTGTTTTAGTGAGTTTGGTTGGAACGCAAACCTCACACTTATCTTTGCTTATTTTTTATTCCGGAATCTCATTCAATCTACGCATAGATTCGAATATAATGCGACTGAAACATTCAGATCAAATACTAAGAGATTCTGTACCATAAGCAAATGATTCTTTCTCATTAATGTCAACAACATTGGTTACATTAATTTTAAGTCCGACTGTCTCAACGTTAATTTGGACCAGTCCGTCCTTAATATAGACAACATTCTTTGTCAATACACGCTAATCAGCCTTGTCATTGACGATGAATTCGTGCCTAATTAGCATTGTGCCCTAAATAAGATTTTTATGCATCTCTAGCACATGCTTTACATTAGTGAGAGTGAGCTTCTTTGAGAAGTCAACTTTTGCACTATGATTAAATTCTTGTCATTATTTATGGTAGGAGGGAAACATTCCCATATATATCAACGCATATATGAGCTATTACATTGGTATAATACCACCACTCATTTGGGTTATGCTCAACCATATTGACTCCGAGGATGACATTACACATGTCTATCTCGACTAAATTGGCTTCAGCCATTCCATTGTCTTTTACACCACCGGATCTAACAATGATAACATCGGTGTTGTTAGTCATATTGACATTTGATTTTGTTCAAGAGAATCAAACCAAATTAATATACTAACCAATACCCAACTCTCAAGTTAAAGGGTAAAATTAAATTCAATTTCCAGAATTTAATAAACTTAATACAATATCGAATTGTATTAGTATTCTTATATCAAGAATCGCAAGAGGCCTGCTCATTTAGCCCAATGATTTAATCGAATAATTAAATCAGCCTCCAATATTTAATTGAACATCAATTAATTGAACATCAATTAATTATTCCAAAATTCGCAAATTTTTGGACACATAATATTGAGCTACACGTCTTTAAATTTGTCCAAGGCTTTATCTTTACTCCGCAGTAGAAAGATGTATCGATATCTCGTGCAATCGTCTATGAATGTCACGAAATATTTCTTGCCTCCTCTGGTTTGAATATATTTCAAATCACATCAAACTGTGTGAATTAAACCTAGAGGTTCTGTTGTTCTTTGAACGCTGGGTGATGGCGTTTTAGTGAGTTTGGCTTGGACACAAAACTTCACATTTGTCTTTGTTTAATTTGCATTTAGGAATCATGTTCATGTTCATTAATCTACTCATAGACTTGAAATTAACATGTCCTAATCGTTCATGCCAAATATTAAAAGACTCAGCGAGATAAGCAAATGGTTTCTTATCATTAATCTTAGGGTTCTACGAGGTGGATGCCTCGGTTACATTATCCTTT
>PKML01030684.1:140668-177033 GCA_002933935.1 Eutrema yunnanense
CTGTTTCTCCTATATGGATGATTGATTGGTAAAAACCGGCGGTGACAATCAAACCAGCATGTTTTTCGACCATGTTTCAGTTGAAACGCATCTGTCCGATCGAGACAATAAAGACAAGATAACCTCCCGTGCGTCGTCCAACCTGATAGCATTCCGTATGCAGGGAAGTCGCTTATTGTCCACATAAGCACCGCACGCATCGTAAAATTTTTTTTCCTCGAACAATCATATGTCCGCACTCCTGTATACCACAACTGTTTCAACTCATGAATGAGAGGCTGCAAAAACACATCAAGGGACCGCTTCGGATGATTGGGACCAGGGACTAAAATATTCAGGAAAAGAAATTCCCTTTGCATGCACATATCTGGGGGAAGATTATAAGGAGTTACGATAACTGGCCACAAAGAATATTGCCTACCAGACATACCGAATGGACTAAATCCATCAGTGCAAAGACCAAGATACACATTTCGCTTAGAGTTAGCAAAATCAGGGTGTACCGTGTTAAAGTGTTTCCAAGCTTTTGCATCTGACGGGTGAGTCACTTCTCCTTCTCTTTGTGAATGTTCTGCATGCCACCTCATCGATGCAGCTGTCCTTTCAGATTGATACAATCGTTTCAACCTATCAGTTATAGGAAGATACCACATCCGTTGGTATGGTATCTTTGTACGCCCAGTTGTTTGGGGCCTAAATCTCGGTTTTTGGCAAAATCGACATTCCTGCAGCTTATCATCATCTTTCCAAAAAAGCATACAATTGTCAACACATACATCTATCATCTCAGAAGGCAACCCAAGACTAAACACCAACTTCTGTATCTCATAATATGTTTCTGCAGCCAAATTATCCTCTGGCAAATACTCTTTAATAAGATCAGCCCAATTATCCATGCAAACCTCAGCTAAGTTATGATCAGTTTTAATTGTCATCATCCTAGCAGCTAACGATAATTTAGACTGACCTTCTCTACATCCATCGTAGAGTGGCTGGTTTGCAGCGGCTAGCATATCATAAAATCGCTTCGCATCTACGTTGGGTTCCTCAACAGTACTATTATCAGCATTTGTTTCATGAAATGCATCATTAACCATGGCATGCATCCTATCATGATCTGCACCCTGATCAAATTGATGTTGACCATGATCATAACTACCTTGATAATTTGATTCTACTTGACCTTGATAATTACTACTACTATCCGTTGCTTGAGTTCTTTCAAAACCCTCTCCATGTTGATACCAAACATAATATTGCGGCATAAATCCTCTATTTAGTAAATGCTTCCACACCGTCTCAATAAACATATATCTCGTATTCTTGCATTTACGACAAGGACAGAACATCTTACCACTTTCCAGGGTTGTTTGCATATTTCCGGCCTGATACATGAATATTTCAAGCCCTTCTTTGAATTCTTCCGTCAAATCTCCCTCTGAATCCTTTTGCGTATACATCCATTTTCGTAGTTCGTATATAGACATTTATAGTGTTTTTTTTTTTTTTAAGTTTTTTTTTTCATTCTTTCGTTTGAAGTTAGGCTGTATTTATAGAAATTTTTTCAGAATTACCAACGATTTTCCGACGTATTTACAACGATTTTTACGATGTAAATTCGATGTAAATTTGGTAGGTGGACCTATTAAAAACGTGGTTTACCTAACTGGCAACATGCGACGTCAAATCGTCGTAATATCGACGTAATATACAGAAGATATATTCGTCGTAAAATCGATGTAAATCTACGACGGTATTACGACGATTTATGTTGTCGTCGTAATATCGTCGTAAACCAATCGTAATTTTACATCGATTTTACGACGACACATATTTACGACGATTTTACATCGAACACATATTTCGTCGTAAATTCGTCGTAATTTAGTCGTAAAGTTACATCGATTTAAAACGGTCGTAAATTTTCGTTGGAAATAGACAGTTTTCTTGTAGTGGGAGAGCCAGCGAATGAGAGAGTCACGGGCCACACGGCGGATCTCCATATTCAACCGACGAATGCTTTTATTTTCATTAGTGATTTCTCCGATTCTCTGGAGAAAAAAAAGTTGAAAGAGATAGAGTGAGAACTGAGAAGAGAGCTTGAGATTTGTGAAACGTATGAGAGGGAGAATGTAAACAAATTTGTGGCGCTCATTTTTTCACTAAGTACAAGAGGCGGGTAAAATTATTAGTTTTTCCGCTTTAACAATACATAGCGTTTTAGAAGTGATCAGTGCTATATATATTAAGTTGACCCAAAAGAGTTCAATTTTTAAATCAGACCAACCAAACATAGCGTTTCCATTTTTGGAAACGCTATTGAAAAGTATATCATAGCAAAACATCATAAAACGCTATATTATACTGCTATCAATACCTCAATTTCTTGTAGTGAATCTTCAAAACCCAGAAAAAAGAAATTAAACACAACCACGATGACCACCGTCGCCACCACCGTCACCAACACGATCACTGCCACCAACACTGCTACTCTCACCGATACCATCACCCTCATCCGCATGTGTTATTGTCTCCATCGTCACCGCCGTCACCCAGCCGAGGTTCGAGTTTGCCTCGTCAAGTCCTCCACCTCCCTCTTCATCAACAAGTTTTGTTGGCCTTTCGTGTCGGGTTCCTTCCGTGTCGAACATCGGCAGCCTCATTCGGTGGAGCTCCCGTGGTACTAGTGGGATCATGGTCTGTATCGGGCAGCAAATGTTCCTGGAAAGCCCTCATGGTTCGAGTCTGTGTTGATGCACTTCGGCTGCTGAATACCCGGACTCGACGGTATTCTTTGTTGAGACTCCGTATGGACTAGCTGCCTAGAGAGTTGCTCGACCCACTCCTTGAGGCGAACATTTTCTTCCATGAATTCGGTGTGGATGTTTGAAGGGTGCGGGAGCGCTCCAGAGTGATCTCCCCTATCAGGGCATTGAGATTAGAGAGTAGTGTTTCCCTCAACCTACCTAAGGCTTTCGCCGGCTCCCCTTTGAGATGTGTCGTCCCCTTGGGTGGTATCTTCATCAGTTCTTGCCATGCTGGCCTTTTCTTTATTTTATATCTTTTCGTTTTAGAGATAATGTCCCATACTTTCCTTGGCTGTATTTGTCTACTGCTCGACCACGCCTTGCCGCGCCACTATCTCTTTCAGTGTACGATTTGGAAGCAACATATTAGGCGCGATATGAGCATCTTTCATACCGTTGTTCTTCCCTATGCTTGAAGTGTTGTCACTTTCACCTATCATATGTGATCATAAGGCATTAATTACATGATCCGTAAGTTGCCAGAAGTATGGGTGTATGTTTGAATATATTCTTATTACATATTGGATGGAAAATATTCAAGTGCTGAACCGCCTAATTGATTTGCGTACTTGGCATGAATCCCCTGATACCAGGGATTGTGTTGTCGGGTTATCCTGATGCTTGCTCCTAGTACCTGTGTAGATCATTCTTCCCAGGTCTCGCGAAGTCCATATCACTGGCATATCTACGAAGTTGGGAAGGATCGATGACCTCTCCTCCTAGCCACTCAGTCCCTAACCTCCTCGTACATGACATGGTGGCTTGCACTGTCATATACGGGGAAACCAAGGGCACGTGACCTATGTCGGGTCTCTTGGTTTGGTATGTTCCAAGAGCATAGTGCAAAAACCTGGGGTACTTGGGCCGTAGGCTCAAAGCAAGGCCCAATTTGATCCACGAGGGTTGTATCTGCAAAAAAGTCATGGACGACACATGTTACCATGTAATTCGTCCACGTGTGAATGTATGTATTTATCCCAAACAACTACTTATAAATGACGAAAATTGTGTAAATGTGTTCTTATTGCTTTCTCTTTTACTAATGAATCTACCCGATTTTATAAATTATAATGTGTGTTTTTTATATCATGCGTGCAAGGAAACCACCTAACCGTTCTTAGGACATGTTGAAGGTGTTCAACAAAATTTTTGGTGGATGTACCAGAATATTATATTTGAATAATTGGACTCCTTTTTTGTTTACAGTGAATAATATTTTTAACTAAAACAATTCTCATTACATTTAGATGAAGATGCAGGTAAAATGTTGATTAAAGCAGTTTCTAACTATTCTGTTTTTTATGTTTGATCCACCTATTAGAGAAGCCCTTGATTTCAAGAACAAGTAAGTTGTATCAATAAACGTAGATAATTTTGTATGATATATACATGAATTTATAATTATATATATATATAAGAAAATAAGAACAGTTAGTTTGAAAACAAATTAAACAAAATAAAACTAACTTTTTAATCATTCGAAACCGCCCGCCACCGCAAACTCAGACGACAAGGAACTTTTGATTTAGAGCGATTTTAAGCGGCACAAAACGGTACAAAATTATATAAACATTTTTTTTTATTGTTGTTAAACGCCAAAAACGCAACCGTATGCAAACATAGTGTTTGCAGATGGTAGCGAGAAAACCAGTCAACACCTTAAGGAATAGAGCTAAGATTGGAAAAAACACTTTCCCTTTTGACGTTTCAAACCAGTTTATACTACTTTTTGACTTTTATCTCGTAAATCATCCTGTTTTCTAGGGTTTCTGCATAATTTCTTCCTCTTGGAAATATCAGATTCTCAGAAAATTCGTGTATCAAGAGTTCTCAAAATCCTGATTTATCGAAGATCCAGGTTGATTTAAGTGTCTTGTTGGTTTTTACTAGTGTTCTTCGTGGTTTGTTGGTGTGGTTTGTGGTTTGCTAGTGTGTTTTGTTGGGTTTGCTGGTTCGTGGTTTGCTGGGTTTGTGGTTTGCTGGTGCGTTTGCAGAAGATTTGTGGTGTGTTCTTCTGGTTTAGTGGTTGGCTATTACTTTTTCGAAGCTGCAATCGTTTGCTCACAATTAAAAGATGTCGTCAGCTATGGACAAAGCTTTGATGGCTATGTCTCTGGAAGAAGAGGATATCCCGTTTGATATGCCGAATCTACCTGAATACTCGTCTTGTGAGAAAAATGTTCTAAGTCTGATTGGAAGAGTTCTTAACCCTGATTGTCAAAAAATGTCTGGGCTGATTCTAGATATGCCAAGGAAGTGGCATAAGTAAGATAAGGTTAGAGGGATTGCTCTTTCTTCAGAGAAATTTCAGTTCATCTTTGATAATGAGCATGATTTGGTGGATACTCTTGAGAAAAGAGTGCACACATATAACGAATGGGCTCTTGTAACAAAAAGATGGGTTGAACAGCCACCGGTCGACTACCTTCAATATATTCCTCTTTGGGTCCAGATTAGCCATATTCCGGTTAATCACAGAACATCTAAAGCGATTACTGCGTTGGGGGATATTATTGGTCTGGTAACTAAATTAACTTTTGATCCGTCTAAAGCTCAGAAAAGGAATTTTGAGAGAGTTAAGGTGAAATTTGATGTATCCAGACCTTTGAGAAGATCGAAGGTTGTTAACCTTCCTAATGGAGATGTGACGACAGTTTTCTATAATTATGAAAGAATACAAAAGAGATGTTATTCTTGTCAAAGGTTGACTCATGAACAATCTGTTTGCCCTTTGCTTATCAGAAAAATACAAGAGCAAGCTGCAGAGAGAAGGTCTAAGGGTTATGCTCAAAGGGCAAGACCAGAGCCCTTAATTAAGGAGTCAGATCCTCTCTTTGGGATCCTTCAAGAGAATCAGGTTGGTATTAATCCAGATACAGGACGTCCGAGAATTGTTGCGGAAGTTCTTGAAGGTATGAGGCAATATCTTATTGCTGCTAATGGAGATGAAAGGAAAATCAGAGAAGAAAGAGTAAAGAAGTCAGTAAGTGAAGCTGAGAAAGATCTCATTACTCAAAAAATCGTTCTTCGATTGGAACCTGTCCCGGTTATATCTAAGGATCCAAACAAAGGGAAGGGTCTGGTTTTTGGTTACGATTCATCTAAGTCATCTTCTTTACCAGAAAGGCCCATCTGTGGGCAGAAATTGATGTCAGCAGCTATTCAGTCGGGTAATGATCCGAGATGGAGTCCAAGTTCTGATTCCTTACATTCAGGGCTTGCTTTGGTTGATTATTCTAGTACGCCCTCTCCTTTCCAGGATTGTTCAACGGTAAACAGGACATGCTTTTCTGAGGCTAGTCCTTCCGGGACAATGTTGAAAAAGACGAGTACTAGAAAAAGACCTTACAAAACAAGAAGAAGTATTAAAGGGAAGGAGATCAACATTGGACCAGAGAAAGTGATAAAGAAGACATATCAAAGGAAAGGAGTTCCTGGGAAGAAAAAATCTGGAAAGTTTGAAGAGGATACTCACATTGTTGCGGAAAGCGACAAACCAGAGATGGTCCCAAATGAGGGACCGTCCAATATCTAATGAGCATCCTCAGCTGGAACTGTCAGGGATTGGGGCGGCCTCAAGATCTGACAGTTCCTAGGCTCAAGGAAATGCGTAAAAACCATTTCCCTGAGATCATGTTCTTGATGGAAACAATGAATAAAAGAAATGTCATGGTAGATATGCAAGAATGGCTTGGTTATGATGGTGTATATACGGTGGATCCTGTGGATAGGTGTGGTGGTCTTGCTTTGTTTTGGAAGAAGGGCATTTCAATCGACTTCAAATTTGTAGATAAGAATGTTTTGGACATTCATGTACAGTTTGGCTCCTTTAACTTCTTTGTTTCATGTGTATATGGTAACCCCAATGCCAGTCTTAGACATGGGGTGTGGGAAAGGCTGTTAAGGATTGGCATTCAGAGAAAGGAATGTTGGTGCATGATTGGTGATTTCAATGAAATCCTCCACAATGGAGAAAAGCTAGGAGGACCGAGAAGAAGTGATCAGTCATTTCAAGGATTCTCAGATATGCTCAATGGATGTGGAATGATTGAATTACCAAGTACGGGAAATGGTTTCACGTGGGGAGGAAGAAGATGTGATCTCTGGATCCAGTGTAAATTGGATAGATGCTTTGGGAATAAGGAATGGCTGAGAACATTTCCTGCATCTAATCAAGCTTTTCTAGAAAAAAAGAGGATCTGATCATAGACCGGTTCTGATGAAGCTACTAACATCTCAAGAATCGTACAGGGGCTCCTTCAGGTTTGATAAAAGATTGTTGCACAAGCCTCTAGTTAAAGAGACAATTCTTCAAGCTTGGAATGTCCCCTTTTCTTCATTTGGTCAAAGTGTTTCAGAAAGACTGAGAAGATGCAGGAAAGCTTTGAGTAAATGGAAAAAAAGGAATGTCACTAACTCATTGGAAAAGATTACTCAGATTCAAAATGAGATTGAGCATGAGCATGCAATTATAAATCCTTCTTTTCCAAGAACGTTGAAGTTAAAGAATGACCTGGTAAGTGCATATAGAGATGAAGAGATCTTTTGGGAGCAAAGGAGTAAAACCAAGTGGCTGAAACATGGTGATGGGAATAATAAATTCTTTCATGAATCTGTCAAAACCATGAGGTCCAGAAATGGGCTCGAAATGTTGCTGGATTCTAATGGAATTATGCAAAGATCTGAAGCTAGTAAAGGGGAGGTTGCTGCAAAGTACTTTAGTGACCTGTTCACATCCTCTTCTCCGAGTAATATTCAGGATTTATTTATCGGTTTTGAGCCGAGAATTTCTCAATCCTTGAATGATGCTCTTGTCTGCGAAGTCACAAAAGCTGAAGTGAAAGCTGCAGTCTTTGCTATAAAACTTTCAAGTGCACCTGGCTCAGATGGGATGATAGGGTTTTTCTTCCAACAGTATTGGGAGATTGTGGGTCAACAGGTTACAACTGAAGTTTTAAAGTTTTTTAATGAAGGGGTTTTTGATAAGGAATGGAACTTTACTCAGCTTTGTCTCATTCCTAAGAAGCTGAATTCTCCTTTGATGAATGATCTTAGGCCGATCAGCCTTTGCTCTGTGCTATATAAGGTCATTTCCAAAATCTTAGTATCAAGAATCCAGCCTTATCTGGCTGACATTGTATCTCCAAATCAGTCAGCTTTTGTGTCTGAAAGGCTTATCTCAGACAATATACTAATTGCTCATGAAGTAGTCCATGGTTTAAGAACCCATTCAGCAACCTCTAAGGAGTACATGGCCATTAAGACAGACATGTCAAAAGCCTATGATAGGGTGGAATGGAGTTATTTGAAAGACCTTCTCACTGCTCTAGGATTTCACAAGAAGTGGATAGATTGGGTCATGCTCTGTGTAACAACAGTTTCATATACGGTGTTAATAAATGGACAGGCTCATGGACTGATTGTTCCACAAAGAGGACTCAGACAAGGTGACCCGTTGTCACCGTTTCTTTTTGTCTTATGCACTGAAGGGCTAACACATCTTCTTAACAAGGCTGAGCAAGCAGGATTAATAAATGGAATTCAGTTTTCTCCTGAAGGACCTGCAATTCACCATTTGTTGTTCGCTGATGATAGCTTGTTTATGTGCAAAGCAGATGAAAACCAATGCAACACCATCCAGCAAATTCTTCAGTCTTATGGTTCTGTCACGGGACAAATAATAAATTATGATAAATCTTCCATTACCTTTGGTGATCTGATTGAAGAGAGTTTGAAAGTGAAGATCAAAAGTAAGATGGGGATCATTAATGAAGGTGGAGCTGGAACATATTTGGGTTTGCCAGAGTGTTTTAGTGGCTCAAAAGCAGACATGCTAGCCTACATTAATGACAAGATGAAGAATCGTCTCTCTGGATGGTATGCAAGAACTCTTTCACAAGGAGGTAAAGAGATTCTCCTAAAAACAGTGGCCATGGCAATGCCTATTTTTGCTATGTCATGTTTCAAATTACCTAAATCATCTTGTGAGAATCTTACTAGTGCTATGAGTTCTTTTTGGTGGAATTCGGTTGAGAATGTGAGGAAAACACATTGGATTGGTTGGGATAAGATATGTCTTCCTAAGAATCAAGGAGGTCTTGGATTTAAAGATATCCAACTGTTTAACCAGTCTCTTCTTGCCAAGCAAGCCTGGCGTCTCCTTCAGGTTCCTGAGTGTCTCTTTTCCAGATTTTTGAAAAGCAGATATTATGGAGATCATGAATTCCTTCATGCTGGAATAGGTTACAGACCATCCTTTGGATGGAGAAGTATTCTACATGGAAGGGACCTCCTAAAGACGGGTCTAAAGTAGATGGTTGGAGATGGGAGTTCTCTGAGTGTATGGACGAGCCCATGGGTTGACGATGGTATTATGAGAGCTCCCTTGATGAAGAATATTTTCGTGAATTTGGATTTGAAAGTGGAAGATCTGATTGATCATCAAGCCAGAAAATGGGATAGAGACAAGTTGGAAGAGCTATTCTACCCTAGAGACATTGAAATCATCTTGAGAAAGAAGCCGGTTTGTTCGTCCTCTGATTTTTTCTGCTGGAAATTTAATAAAAGTGGAGAATATTGTGTCAAAACAGGGTACTGGTTAGCGTCTCAAGACCAAAAAGGGATATTCTCAGAGAGGCTACTATGCAGCCGTCCTTGAACTGGTTGAAAGATCTAGTTTGGAGCAGCTTGGCTCCTGCTAAAATTAAAGTTTTCCTTTGGAAGGTTTTGAGTGGAGCTGTTCCGGTTGCAGATAAAATGGCATCGAGAGGAATGAAAGTTGATTCAAGATGTCAACTTTGTGGCTTAGAAGGAGAATCGTCCAATCATGTTCTTTTTACATGCTCTCTAGCTAGGCAAGTATGGGCAATGACAGATTTCCCAAACCCTGAAAATGGTTTCAATGCTGAATCTGTCTATCAAAACATCTTTGATGTGATGATGACTGGGAAAAATGTCAATGTGCCGACGGAGATTAGACGAAGATATCCCTGGATCTTATGGATGCTATGGAAAAACAGGAATAAACTCCTTTTTGAAGGCCTGAACTTCAGAGCAAACGACACAATGGGGAAGATAAGAGAGGATGCAACACAATGGTTCCAAGCTCAAGCTTTTGAGAATTCTGAGGAAATTAGAAAAGCTAAAGTGGAAAAGAAAAACAGAATCAAATGGGACCCTCCTCCAAAAATGTGGCTGAAATGTAACATTGGCTCATCTTGGGACAAAAGAAAGAAATTAGGTGGAGCCTCTTGGGTGCTTAGAAATAAAGAAGGTAAAGTATTGTTGCATAGTAGAAGAGCTTTTAATCATATTGCAAACGATATTGAAGCAAATGTTGAAAGTTGGCTATGGGCAATTGAGAGTATGAAAAGTTTGAAAATTCATAGAGTTATTTTTGCGGCTGAAGCCACATACTTGATAGGGGCTGTCTCTCGGCCTCTACCATGGCCGTCTTTCAAGGCTTTTTCATCGGAAATTATTGCTGCTTTGAATCAAATGCCGAATTGGAGACTAGTTTATGAAGAAAGGAATGCTAATCTAGGTGCGTTCCTCATTGCTAGAAGTGTGACAAGGGAGAATCGTTGTCATTCTTATGTAGCTGAAGGATTTCCTAACTGGCTAGAGAAGGTTTTTGTTGATGAAAGTAGCTTTACCTCAGTGTAATGCTCGATCTTTTTGCAGGTGTTTTCTTTTGTTCTCCTGTTTTTGGTTGTTTAAAAGGAATCAGGTTTTCATTCCTTTTTGTAACAAAAGGTGTGTTCTTTGGATCCAATTTTTGGTTGTTTAGAAAGGAATAGGTTTACATGCTCATTAGTTAGCATTGAGTGATTTCCTTGGATCCATGTTTGTACCTTAAGGAACCGTTCTCGTAATTATAATGTCATTCAGAGGAAAAAAAAAAAAAAACAACAAAACAAATAGTGAGTTTCTTTATCAAAACAAAAAACAAAGAAATCCATATGCAACAAAAAATTCCAAAATGAATATAGTTTTAGGGATTTTTGGTTAAGTTGTTATTGCACAGTTTTTCCTCATTGTCCAGCAAGCAGCATAATATCGGTTCTGCAACACACAACAACACAAATAAATCCACCTTTAGATCCAAAATCAACCACCCAAAATCAACAGTTACTGAAATTGAGCTTAGGGACTAGAAATAATTGTTGGAACTAATTTTTTGTCAAAGCTCGAGGGCTTGATAAAATTGTGTTAGTGTGAAAAGAAATGAGTTGAGCTCTTTCTAATGAAATGTTTTCATTAACCGAGAAATGTTTTCTCGTGTATATATGTTGGAATAGTTGTGTCTTAAACGAACAACTTGAGAGAAGAAAAGCCATACGTGCGACGTTCGCATCTTGGGCCTTGTTTGGGCCCGTGGACTTTTTGAGGTATCGATCGATACCCCTTGGTATCGATCGATACTCAACAGGCCGACTTAAAAATCGCAGCCGCCTAAGATGATCTGTAAATATTCATTTTCTGTCAGGGAAAAACCCTAGCCTCTCTCCTATATATACAACACGATTTTCACCTAAAAAATCATCCTCTGATACACAATAAACACATTCTAAAAGTTCTAGCAATAGTTTCTTCAATTCCCTTCTGTCTAGAGAGTAAGTCTTTATTCGAGAGTATCGTAGTATAATGTTCGTTAGATCTGATATCAAGTGTAGATGATACAGATTACTTTGGTTGTATCCTGGGACTCATGGATCTATAAAAAACCCGTCGCACTACGGGAGATTCTTAGAGTTAAGGAAAGAGATTCATCTCGCCTCCTTAGATTTATTATTGCTTTATCGTTTATGAATCGTCTGTTCCTTAACTGTTTATTTACTTATTATCGTGATTAAATCTTTCCTGTCTGTAGTGCAATTTTTGGTCCTACAATAATCAAATCGAGAGGGGCAAGAAATATCTGACCTGCATCATAGACCGGGAGGTTTTGTAGACTTGTAGTGTGCGTTATTTCAATTGTTCTTTCTTTCTGCAAATGTTAGGACAAGCAATGAGCGTGAAAGAACACGAGATGTTTTAATTTCTACAGGAAAATGTCATCCATAATGTGAAGCAATTCTCTCTACATCCTCCAAACTAAGCTCGATTGACATTTCCTAAGGAGAAATAATATATATAATGTGATATCCGAATTATTACATAGATTGTGTGACAAATTGCAATGCTTACATTTTCATGACTATGTGTCCGCACAGTGATACATCAGAGGTCCTAAGTTTATCCAAACCTGATGGAAAATTAATTTAGACAGTCAGGAGTAATAAAAGATCAAAGGCGTTCGAAAGAATGTAAGGGGCTGTTCTTTTATTAATCCAATAACCGCGTTTAGATGCATATATGAGATACAACTCGTTTTTGTCAAATTAAGAACTATATCTGAATGTAAAAACTGGATGCAAAATAAAATGTATCGAAAATAATTGGATATTTTAGATGCATTTGAAACTAGAGTTTGGATACACCAAAGTGTATCCAAAATTACAAAAATCTAAAATACCCTTATTTACAATGAAAGCCTAAAATATTTAGCCCACCAAAAAATAAAACTTAAAATATTTATCCCAACAAAAAATAAAATTTAAATTATTTAAATTTTATTATTTTCAAAAAAAAACATTACGTCATTATAACGGAATCGCAAAATTCCTCTAAAACTACAAAATATCATTTTCAGTCAAAACCGCAAAATAGAGTTTTTCCGTAAAAATTCAAAATAGCAGTTTCCCACCAAAACCGCAAAATAACAATTTTCCACCAAAATCGCAAAATAGTAGTTTCCCGCTAAAACCGAAAATAATGATTTCCCTCCAAAACTGCAAAATAGAGTTTTCCCGTAGAAACTTCAAAATAGCAGTTTCCCGTAAAAATCATAGAACAGCGGTTTTTGCCAAAACCGCAAAAATCGTTTCCCGCCAATCACGAAATAGTGATTTCCCGCCAAAACCGCAGAAAGCGGTTTCCAGCCAAAATCGCAAAATAGCGGTTTCCCACCAAAACTATAAAAACGGTTTCCCATCAAAATCGTAAAATAGCGGTTTTCCGTAAAAACCCGGTTTCTCGGAAAAATATCGAAATGGCAGATTTCGCCAAAACCACAAAATAGCGGTTTTCTGCCAAAATTACGAAATAGCGGTTTTCTACCAATTTATTGTTTCCTGCCAAACCTGCAAAACAACAATCTCCCACCAAAATCGCAGAATAGTGGTTTTCCGTATAAACCGCAAAATGGCGATTGTCCATGAAAACATCAAAAAATGATTTTGCCGTCAAAACTGCAAAATAGTGGTTTCATGTCAAAACCACAAAATAGTTATTATACAAAAAGTTATATTCTAATTTAGCTATTTTATAAAATATTTAAATATTAATTTGATAAGTATTTAGTTGTAAATATAATTTAATAATAAAAAAAATGTTATTAACATAAAACATGTCATTTTTTATTAACATAAAACATGTGATTTTTTAAAGTGAATCAAGATAATGTATAAAAACACACAAACAAACATAACTGCATTCGAACGCAATTTATAGATGCAAAAACCAAATAAATAAACGAACTGTATCTGAATGTTGTGTCCATATATTGCGTCCGGATGCAGTTTCTAGACGCGGCATCCATATACACAAACGAACATGGCCTAATAGTGAAATTTATTCCTCCATTCTTTAAGTCACAACTGCATCCCACATTCCTAAAATTCAATGTTTACATTTAAACAAATGAACGGTGCATTTGATATGAAACATATAGAATCTCGGCTTAAACAAGCGAGTCGTCGCAGTTTCTTACCTGCATGACTTGATTCATTGTAGACTTCAACAAAATCACGAACACACATATATGAGATATTTGCATTGGATATCACTTATTATAACTTTTATTAGCATATTATCACTTTTTGAAAGTGTAGTAGAAAGTATCACTTTTTAAAAAATCATGTTCCGTCCATTATCGTACACGCTTCTTATTGCTACATTGTGTACCGTCCATTATCGTACACACCGTATTGTTCAGTAGCACATTTGGGTTGAACAATAGCAAAAAGTGCTACTTTCTACTACATTTTCAAAAGATGTTAATATGCTAATTAAAGTTAAAATAAGTGACCACCCAATCAAAATCCCCCACATATAGAAACCTTCAGTTATTCCTGCACTGCTCACAGAAAATGTTTACAATAGACCTTTTAGTAAAGTGACATAATGATTGTAGTTACATGAAATCACCATTGCAAGTTGCTTGAACACTTTCAATTGAGTTCCTATGAGGAAAACAGATAGTCATTGTACCTAAAACTAACAACACATTTCAAAACCATATTAGGCCAGTAGTCTCTGCGGTTCGATAAGGTATACAGACTTTACAGGATGAATATCACGAATAGAAATAGGGCGTAGTTGATCATTGCATGCGAGCAAATTGAAGTTGTTGTGTATCCAGGGGTATATTGTCCACTCACCAGGCATTTGTGTACTGATGAAAAAATCAAGCTGAGCAAAACTCAAAACTGGACAAAAAGTAAAAAATTACCTACTAAATTTACAGGTACATCACTCTCCAAAAGATGTTGAAAAAAACACTAAGAATTGAAAGTTTAGAGGTTGGCTTGTGAAAAATGTTTAATGGAAAAGTTATGAATACATATTAGGGATATTTTAGATTGATCTATTTTTTTGAAAGAACCAAATATATTGCCTAAAAGGGAGACAATAAAGACCCTTTAAGAAGAGGACAAGAGGACAGACACACAAACAAAATGATTGACAATAAAAAGATAATATAATCAGGAAAGTAAGAAATTCTTTCTAATTCAGAATAAAACTTGAGCATATCATCATGTAGTATGAAAACTCTTTCGAAATGTTCCTGCTTTACTTAGTTTGTTTGTTATGTTGACATGTGAACCATTAAAAGCGACCACTCGACAAGACCTAGGTAGAGACGTGGCATGGGCCTCCAGATTCAGCATCACAAAACCAGCTGAGAGGTATACGAGCCACGCGTCATCAACAATGAATTTAGAAAGCTGGACATAGGCGACAAGAAAAGCACACAAGTATCTCGTACAAGATCTGACCCAACTACCCAAAAAGCGACCCAACAATATTGATATAAGATTGAGGCCAAGGCTTAAACGGGTGGACTGATGGGAAGCAACAAGATGGCTGTCTCTGTCTCTTGTTGTTCAATGGTTGGATGCGGAGATAGATATGGAATAAAATGAGATGGCCGCCGCTCTCTCTCGTTGGATCGATTGATGGTTTTGAAGGTGGATCGAAGATCGCCACTCTAAGATGTGAAAGTCTTTGTGATGAGATCACAAATCTAGACCTTAGTGAAACCACAAAAATGACATAGATTCAAACGTTTACTAAGTAAAAGAATCCACCTAAATTAGATAAACAAAAACAAAGCCTAACCTTTAAAGAAAACTCTTTCTTTTATATTCCAAAAATGTGTGTGTATTTTACAAGGGAAGAGAGTGAGCTTATATGAATCTCATACACATTTTTACAAATCAAATAAATCAAATATTTAACATAAATAAAAAAATCAATCAAAGCTTTGATTGATATGGCTTTTAATTGCTTGATTTTTGGCCAAGTAAAGGAAATTTGAGGTACTTTATATCTGAACAGTTTGGGCATGAATTAGTGACGTCGTAAAACATTATGGACCATGTGGATGGTCTCCAAACCAGCTGTGTCGAATAAATTAAGAAAATATACCGTTGGACCAGATTTGATGTAATTGGCTCCGGATAAGGAAAGTGGAGGTGTGAAGAGATCCACTTGATCCCATGTATGCTGGTCACTTAGATGACTTCTCAAGATCCTCTAGATGAGGTAGGATTATGTAAAAAATCGAAATTTGGCTGAAATCCTCCTGTTTGGGCCGTAATCCTCCAAAGAAGGCACGTATGTCCTTATCGGGTGGACCGGTAAGCAAACTGGTTTGATGCTGGATTATGAGCTGGTCCGACTTGTTATGGCTCATGTCATGGTTGGTCTGGACTCCTCTATGGGTCAAGTTCATAAAATAAATGGCTTGTAGCTGGGCCAATTCATTTTAGGCTTGTGGACATCATCTTTTGGACCATATTTGCACTAGGTGGATCCAGTGGTTTCTCTTTGATTTCTTTGAACTCTTCTTAATTATTTCTTGGTTTTAGGCATGGAAAAGAGTTCTCAAACACATGAAACACCTCCTTAATTCCATGATTTAACACTGGTTGGATGTCTGCATCAAATACAAGGCCCGACCCGACACATGGATATCGACCCGATCTACTTATAGGTACATGTATTCTCTATAAATAACATTTTCTCTCTACATAGTAAGGGACGAAATATTTTTTCCTAAAAATACACACTACACACTTCTAAAAAAGCTCTCTGGAATGAAAACAATAGACATCCCTCCAAGTCTTTACAGAGAAGTTTGAAAGATACCTCAGAACACTTTTTTGATCGTCGGCTTTCCGCATTCTATTGTTCATCACTCTCATTTCACAAAGGTCCACTAAGAATATACTTTGCGGATCAAATTTCTCTTCGGGCCCAAAGTGATTTAAACCCATTTTCACCTCGTTTTCCGATTCATTTCCTGACTTGGCGCCCATAAATCGTGGTCCTTTCTCATTTTCTTTACTGATTTGAGCGTCGTCTTCAGAAAACACTCATTCATTGTGTTTTCCAGACTATGACGTGTTGTTACATTTTGTAGGAGAAATGCTTCCACAGAGGACGTAAAACCCCCAAAACATATATTTTTCAATTATATAAATTTGTTTTTATATATTACACTATTTGACCCAAATACTCATTTTCAATATATATGTTTCTAATTGATTTCTATTTGTTATAATATTTACTGAATTGTGTTGTGTTACCAATCAGAACTTATGTTTTGTTTCTTTTTTCTCAACAGCCTAAGTACCTATATCGGTTCAGTAAACCAAACTGGGGATATCGAGTTTACATAAATGAAATCTGATAGGTAGACACGAGCACCCCGTGCTAACTTATCTGCCACTGTGTTGTTTGCGTGTGGGATGTGTGAGATAGAGAAAAAACGAAACTCCTCCTTACTTTTTGCGAACTCCTCCAAGTGTAATGTAAAGTCCGGTCACTCCTTGGGTGTAGACACACTACAAGAAAATAGCGTTTTAGCGACTACATAAGTAGTCGTAATGTAGTCGGTAAAACAGCATTACGACCACGTTACATAGTCGTAAATGTCTAGTCGCAAAAACACGTAGTCGGTAATTAGTCGCTCATTTACGACTACTTTGCGACTTTGTTGCGATAACAGTAAGAAAATTTGGGAGAGAGAAATGTCAATCTCTTAAGAAATGTCCGCTAAGAAAAATAAGCTCCCAAATTTTTCACTATTGAAGGAAAAAGAGGGTGAGCTTGAGGACGAAGAAGAGAGAAATGTCAATCTCTTCCAGGTTTCGCCCTAATTCTCCTTGAAAAGTTTGCGACATTTTTTCTCTGCAGAAAAAAAATCCCAAATTTTGCTTTCGCAGAAAACTTCGCCGGCTGTTGTTTTCATCGAAGACATTGAGCTTCCAAAAACGCCGACTGATGATGAATTCACACTCACTGATGAGGGAAATGCGAAGATCGAAGGGACAGGTTCAGGCTTTGTTTGGGATAAGATTGGTCACATTGTAGGAAACAACAAAAAATCCTTCATCTGTTAAAGAAAGAAAAAATTGGAGTTTCTTGTTTTGAATCCTAGAAAAAAACTGAAAAAGCTTGTTTCTTGTACAATGTAGTTAACGAATTATCATGTCATTTCCAAGTTAGCTACAGATCAGAGTGGATTACAACGTTGTAAGGTCTCCATCTTCTTTAAACCAATTGCAGCTAAAACCAACAAAGCCAAACGAAGTAACTTACTGTTTAGTTTTTGTGTAGGTGTCTCTAGTTGATGCCATGGGAACAAAATTTAGCAAGGTTGGGAAGATTGTGGGTCTTGATCCAGATAATGACCTAGCTGTATTGTAGGTAATCTAAGGAAACAGATGTTGAACATAGTTTCTGGCCATTTTGAGTCATACTACATACTTGTAGTCCTTTTTAACACCTGTTATATTTTCAGATTGATACCGAGGGACGTAAATTAAAACCTGTTGTTCTCGGTACCTCCAGTGATCTTCGCGTAGGTCAGAATTGCTTCGCGATTGGGAATCCGTATGGATATGAAAACACTTTGACAATAGGGGTAAGAGTAAGAAGATCCTGAGTTTTTGTGTATATATATACACACTGAAGTATAAACAGTTCACTTGAAACTTGAACGGGGATTGTTTGTTATTCATGGGGATTTGTAGGTTGTGAGTGGGTTGGGAAGAGAGATACCTTCACCTAATGGGAAGAGTATTCGAGAAGCTATCCAAACAGATGCTGATATTATTAACTCATGTAAATTCACAAAACACCTCTCACTATTTTCCATCCCATTCGGTTTGATGAAAATCGCCGTTTTTTCGTTATGTTAATATGTAAGAAATTCGGGAGGGCCATTGCTTGATTCTTATGGCCACACCATAGGCGTGAACACTGCCACATTCACCCGCAAAGGTGAAACGTGATCTCTTACCAAATCTAAGAACATAACTCTCTTCTTCGATTCTCTGTTTTAAAACTTGAAAAAGTACTCAAAAGGAGAATGTTTGTGTGGCAGAAGAGTGTTTTTAAATAATGTGTTTTGTGTGTTGGAACTTGAATCTGAGTCTTTGTATTTCAATAATTCATAAGTACTATCTTGTTGGTTTTGCTTCGTACACTACAAAATCAATTTGACTATATTAATTGATCATAACAAAAAAAAATGATATTAAAATCTGAGTCTGCTAAACAAGTCGGTCACTCCAAAGTAATCAAAGTATGTATTTGTTTATGATGAAAACAAAAATTATGATTGTTGACAAGGACAAGAAAAATATTAAAAGCATCCACTCTCATTATCCAAATGACGAAGAAAATACGGAAGCAGAATTCAAAGAAAGTAGGAGTTGGAAGATATTTTTTATATTTTTTAATTAAAAAAAGAAAACACAACAAATTATTGTTTCATACGAAGAACATAAGATAGAATAAAAAAAACTATTACAAAATTAAAAATAAGAAGAAAAAATTTGTATGTCTTTGATTTAGGGTTTAAGGCATAGAGATTGGGGTTTAGGGTATAAGGATATAGAGTTTGAAATATATTTTTTCTAGTTCTATTAACAATAACAATAAATTAGTCTCATAGTAAATAAAAAATTAGAAAAAACGAATTCTTGATATTATTTTAGGGTACATATAGGGTTTAGGGTTTGAAATGAAATACTATTTCTTTGTAATTTTCTAACTAAAAATTAAAAATATAAAAACTTATTATCTCATAATATTATAAGTCTTGGCGATTTTTAATAAAATAATCTAATAAAAAATTCTAATTAAAATAAAATTTACAATCTTACAAAAATTTGATTTAGAGTTTAGGGTATATGATTTAGTGTTTAGGGTATAAATGTATAGGGTTTGAAATATAATTTTCCTAATTTTATTAACAATAGAAATATAATAAATTTTTAATGGATTAATAGTGTTTGATGGATTCACACTTGTAAGAAATCTTGTTTCTATTTCTCAATTGAAAAAAAGTAAATTCAACAAATTATTGTTTCATATAAAGAACATATAATAGAATAGAAAAAAATAGTAAACAATAAAAAATACGTAAAAATGTTAGTTACAAAGTATTTCATTTATAATTTAGTGTCACACAACATTTGCTATATAGGGTATTTGATTTAATGTAAAGGGTATAGGGTTTGATTTAGTGTATAGGGTTTAAGGTTTAAAAATAGAGTTATTCGTGATTTCTCATCTAACAATAGATTATACAATAAATTATTGTTTCATAACATATAAATAATTAAAAAGAAGTCTTGCATATTTGATTTAGTGTATAGGATTTCATGTATACTACGATAAATTCAGTGTATAAAGTTTAGGGGTTGATTTAGTATATATTCATTTTTAAATCTTAAAACCCCAATTCCCAAATCCTAAATTATGAATTATAAATCTTAAATTTTAGATTTAAACATCAAAATTAAATAAAAAAACTATATTACCAAATGAAAACTTCTGATTGGTTAATCCATAATCACAAGGACTATATTAACTTTTGTTTTAATATCAGCCGTTAATAATATTCAATCCAATGGACATTAATCAAGTCCTTCTTTTTCTCGTTTTCTCCTACTCTTCGTCTCTTACAAGTGTCTTAGTCTCTCTGACTATTGAGCATAGGTCGTTCGCTCTTAGGTTACGCGCCGTGGTGCGCGAGGAGCGCTGAGTTAATGCCGCGATTTGCGGAGGCTACGACGGGTTTGAAGGAGATGGGTTGTCCGGTTTCGATGGCTAAGATCGACGGCGAGAGGTATTCGAAAGTCGCGTCGCAGTGAGCGATTGTCAATCCGTTTGTAGTGTAATTTGGATCTAATGATAGAGACTAAGCGTGATGAAGCATCAGCAATCTCCGATTCTTGTTCTCAGTGACAATTTGATTGTGACTAGTTTGTCTCTAAGGTTTCACTAAATTTCTGAAAATTTTGATTTTGATTTGATATGTTTACTGAAACCATTGAAGAACTCAGGAAACATGCGGGTAAGTATTTTAGGGATGTGACAAAGGCGAGACTCATGATTCTGCGGAGGATGTTTTGAATCCCGACTGGCTCACCGAGCGAAGAAGATACCTGGTAAGATCCATACAGCTTAGCTCGATAACTCAGAAAACCAAACTTACTGCTTCATGTTTTTGCTTTAGAAGTCTACAGAACATAATTGTGAACATCGCCTACATATGATTCATAAATTTTTGATCTAAAACACAAGCGAGAATAAATACTGTCTCTACCTGTGGATATTTTTGTTTTGCCAGCAAAATTGCAGGATGCTAAGTTGTGGTTGTCAGATGTCTTGTTGTTGCGGAGTGCTGCTTATTAATAACAGTGTTGATTCACATGTTTGTTGGGTCATGTACAAAGAGAGTTCTACAGATTTTCCATGAACCTAAGTTGCAATTGTTCATGTGTCTAGTTGTTGTGGAGTGCTAGCTGCTTGTTAATAACTTTGTTGATTCACATTTTCCTTAGAATCATCTTAATAAGTTGGCATCTGTAATCTCTGTGCTGTTCACATCCATCAGTCTACTCATAGATTATAATCATGCATCTCTCAAATTAACCACGACCTCAAATTGGCATCTGCAACAAGATACTGTCCTCAAAGGTATATTTTTTTACTATAATTGGTTACCTCCTTGTCTTGCAGGAGATCAGATCCCATGTTTTTCTTTTGAATAAGATGTATTGATGATGTTTTTTTTTGTTTTGTCCATGGGCCTCAGCTTCAGACAAAGGAAGCCGAGAACGAATCACTTGAGACTCGGTTGAATGCGCTGGTGAGTTACAATTAAACTGAAACATGGCAATTTTTTGAGTAACCATGATTTTTTTTTTTAATTATTGCAGGACTTACAAAAATATCTAAGAAGTTTCAAAAATTGGAGGTCCAAGAGAGAATTCACAAGTATAAATACAAGAGTTGTATGAATTTATTTTTTAATTTTGTATTTTTGTTTTGTAATATAGGTTTTTGTATCATTGTTTCATATAAATATAATAAAATATGGTATTTTCCTTTTTAATATGTCAAATTATCCAAAAACCAAAAAATAAAATCCCAATAAATCATAATTTAAATACAATTTATTGGAAAAATTACAGAAATAGAAATGCTATAGGAAATACGAATTACTAGACCAAAGTGCATAAATAATTACATATTTTGAATGCTATAATAAAATTACAAAAAAATGCTATGAAAATCGATCAATTAATAACAAATTACAATTGCTATTGTAAAATATACGATTGCATAGAACAAAACGCTATATTAGATGAATACACGATAGCAATGACAAAAACCGCTATCTAAAGTGCCTGACCTATTATGACGGGCGATGATACAACGCTTGTTAAAACGCTATGGTATCGTTAGATAGCGTTATTCAGCCGCTAAGAAAAGCTTTTTTTCTTGTAGTGGCTTGTTCTTCTATTTGGCGTTGAGCTTCTTCCAACTTATCTTCTAGGGATTGAAACGATGAAGAGGTTACTTCGAACTTGCGTTTTCCACCAACATGAGACTCTGCGAGGCTTCATATTCCATATGGTCTACCTCTATCATCCGTGTACGTTGACTGCATAAATAAAACCAAGATTTATAAAACCAGATGACAGAAAACGAAAAGATAACATAGATTTCGTATTTACCTGAAGAAAGAGATCGTTGTATTCCTCTGTGGTTAGCTCTCGCTGTTACGACCTACCGTCTGAAATTTCAGGCCCGATCTCTTGCATCTTAGCTTGCAAGTTCTTCTCATAATTTTGCGCGATCCTCTCAGCCTTCATATCAACAAACGTACCATCAGATTTTGTGTGAGTCTTCCCAATTCGTCTTACTGAAAATGTAACATATAAATTTGTTACATAATAGAAAGTTGCAGAAGTATTAGATATAGAAATTACACTTACCATTTCTTGTTGGATTTGGTGATATGACTTTTGGCATGATAAGTGTTTGTGCACACCAAGGCCTTTACGGTCAGATTTCCGAGCAGCGGATGTGGTCTGAGACCTCTCTTTAGCTTCGCCAGTGTCCCATTTCTCTGTCATTTTTGTCCACAGTGTTGGGTTGATCCAGGGTGGTCGCTTTCGAGAAGTCCTCGTGGTGCTTACCATATCCTTCATTCGCCTTTGACAAATCCTCTCGAAATGTTTTTGAACAACCCCTGAGATTAAGGGATCCCATGTGTGGGTTTTCTACAAGACAAGTAGATGGTGTTACTAGACAGAATAGTAAGAAAGACATATATGAATTTTGGAGGAGAGAAATGCTTAACGCGAACTCGACGAAGTATCTTTCCTGTCTATCGCGAAGCACAACAGTCCAACTGTAGTGTGGTCCATCAAACTTGTTTGTGAAAATCTTGGTGATCTTCTGATATATCATAGTTTTAACCCTATTTAGGCCATGATATAAGTCCTTTTTATAGAGTCTTTCTAGTGTTATGTAGTCTTTTAGAGTCTTTTACAGGTTATAGCACGTTTGGAGCATAATTGGAGATATTGGAGCTTTCTGGAGCATTATGGAGCGAAGCAGAAGATCCGTGTAGCTGAGACGTCGAAATCACCTAAGTATCGATCGATACTGCCTAGTATCGATCGATATCCGTCGAGGAAACATAAGGACCGCGACTTATTGAAGAGTTGAAGAATTGCAGAATTGGCCCAGAAGACTTTGATATTTGCAAGAAGGTCCAGAACGTGTTTTAGCTATATAATTAGGTTTTCAGCCACCTGTTTAGGCTATGCTTTATTTTCTATATTTTTTATTTTACTTTGGTTTTAGAGAGACAAGTCTGAATCTCCTTTCGTCCGAGATCAGATCTCTAAACCTTTTATGATTATTTATTTGATGATCTATTCAGTTATGTTGATTTTTCCATTCTCCATGTCTGAGTAGATCCACTTTAGGTTTAGGGTTTTCTCATAAAGGATTTCTTTGAATGCTAGGTTGATTATCTGTTAGGATTCACTATCTGAATTAGTTCTTCACCATAGGTTGTTCTCAAAGCTAATTCTAGGTTGACGAATCTGGAACTTAGATCTTAGGATAATTGATTAGGCACGAGAGTGCGATTAATTACCTGATAGAACCTAGGTGAGCAAATTGATTATTCGCAAAGAGATTTGGTTTAATTAATTTGTGAACATATCAAACCTGAACTTTAAAGCTGATTTAGACTTTAGGATTCGCAAAGAGATTTGGAATTCATAGAATTTAGATTTAGATAGTTTTCGCAACGAGAGTTGGTTAATTATATTTTAGTGATTTGAGTTCTAGAACCGTGCTTAATCTGAATCATGTTAGTTAATTTAGCTGCATTCATTGATTTCCTGATAAATACCCTGGGCCTATATTTTTCTCCATTGATTTACAACACTTTTAATTGCATTCTTGTTTTCGTTTACATCTTCTGATTTAGCGTATTTTGGATCTATATAATCTATTGTGTGAAATCTTGAGTCTTTGTGGTTCGACCCCTAGCTATACTACGACAACTGCTTTAGTATCTTAGGGTATTAATTTGAGCGTATCATCTTCCTTGTCAGCTTTCCTTTGTCACGGCCAAACCTAGATAGAGACAAATAAGTACCTCAACAACAACACAAAAACCAACCCAGACAGAGAGAAATAAATGCCTCAACAACAACACAAAATTCAAACCAAGCAAAACATGATGTCAGAATTAACCACATATCAGAAAAGATATGAATCGCAAACTGTGAGCTTAGTCTACCAAACAAAAATCAAGCCAGACAGAAGCATAATATGCCTGATTAGACCAAACAAGCACTTACACTAGAAACGAATTGACACTATGTAATTGCTTAGTCTACCAAACAGAGAATTGATCCTGGTGAGCTCTTTAATGACCATTATCCTTGCAAGATATACAGTCATGTTATATGGAAATTCAAACCAAGATATACAGACAGTTTCTATCCATTCCAAACACAAAAACCATTCCAAACACAAAAATCATATTCCAAACACAACATAAAAGAGACTTCTATGAAGATCGAGATTTGGTCTAACCATATCCACACACATAAACATCATCAATTCCACACACGCAAAACATACATCATCAATTCCAAACACAAAACAATTCTACTAACAAACTATAAACTAGCCTCTTGACAAGTAATCGAATTCAGACATGAATTGATAGAAACTTACCAAGTGGTGTTTGGCGGCTGAGGGCGTGTCGGAGACAGCACAATCGTATAGTCATGCCGGTTAGTCACCCTTAGCAGTGCCTCAAGCACCATACGTTGCTCTTCCTGAAGATCGGCCTCAATATGTGCATTGTCGTCAATCAGATTAGCTTCGAAGTCGTTGGAGATGTGAGCGTGAGACGAGTGATTACTATTACCCTCGGAGTTGTGCAGCGAAGGACTCAAAGAGCTCTGTCCTGGAGTCCTCTGATCTTGATGTTGAGAGCTTTTTCGTGGAGTCGTCTGACCTTGAGATGGATTGCTTTGTGGTGGATTCGCCGACGTGATGTTCTGGAAAAGCTGGTTAGGCGGAGCAAAATCCCGGACATTTGGTGATGTCGTTGAAGGTTGAGCGTGCACGGGGTTCAGAGGTGGTGACGACACATGCGGAAGAAACTGGGCCGCCGTCGTGAAGGTGTACTCCGGCGGTAGAGGGTTTGTTGTTCGCGACGAAGACCCTCCGGCTCTCTGAGAAACGTTTGGAACGAATTTCTTCCGTCCTTTACCGTTCTTAGTTTCCGGCATCGTGGGATCGAAGAAGAAGAACGGAAGGTGGGATCGAAGGCGAAGATGAGAGCAAAAGGGATTTTGATCTCTAATCGGCGACGAAGAAGACTGAATGGAGGGTGAGACTTGAGGGACTTAGGGTTTTCGTAAGTTTAATTTTTTTAATTTGAATGAAGCAGGTAGACTTAATAATTATTTGGTGTGAGTAAGAACGATTAAACACTATGGCTTAGTGGTAAAGTTCTCCTCTATCTCTTTTCAGTCACGGGTTCGAGTACATGGTGTGGACAATTTTTTTTATTCTGAATAAAGCAGGTAGACATAAGACCATCTCCAATGTATTGCTCTATTTTTTACTCTAAAATAGAGCAACTCTATTTTGGAGTTGAGTTTTACTACAATGCCACTCTATTTTAGAGTTAAAAACTCTATTTTAGAGTTAAAAATAGAGTCATGAACAAAAAAAAT
The DNA here is from genome assembly GCA_002933935.1 of Eutrema yunnanense. Classification (NCBI taxonomy): domain Eukaryota; kingdom Viridiplantae; phylum Streptophyta; class Magnoliopsida; order Brassicales; family Brassicaceae; genus Eutrema; species Eutrema yunnanense. The sequence continues at coordinate 166,389 of PKML01030684.1, forward strand.
AGAGTTGACTCTAAATATAGAGCCAAATATTAAAAACTCTATTTTTGGCTCTAAAATAGAGTTGAGTTGGAGAAGAATTGACTCTATTTTAGAGTTTGGAGCCAAAAATAGAGATGGGTTGGAGATGCCCTAATAATTATTTGGTGTGTTAAATACCAATTAAACAATATGGCTTACTGGTAAAGATCTCACACTTGTTTCTCTTCACTCGCAGGTTCGAGTCCTGGTGAGGACTTTTTTTTTATAATCAAAACGAGAAATAAATACTGATTAATAATGTAAAAGACAAATTACACCGAAATAATGTAAAAGACAAATTACAACGAAATTGTGACATAAATAACATAGTGAATTAGAAGGGTTCTTCGTCATCTGTTTCTTCATCCGAAGACGACAAATTACACCGAAATTCATCTTCTGGTTCTGCATCTCCGACTTCGTAATCGAGGTTTATTTGGTCTCCTTGTACGAAATTGTCGAGTATGAGATCTTCAATTGTAGTCATCAATACAGCATCATCAGTTTCTGTTTGCAAAAGAGTCGGTTCTTTTTTTTCATATTCCCCTGAAATGTTACCCCTCGGATTCACTTTTAGAACATTGAGCCACAACTGCTTCGGTTTCTTTGTGTATGGGTACGGAATATAACGAACTTGATCCGCTTGCGAGGCTGTTTGCAATATAAAAATATATATATAAGTTATACATCATGGTATATATATATATATATATATATATATATATATGATATCGACATTAATAAGTACGTACCTAGAATAAATGGTTCGTATTTATTGTATTTTCTCGATGAAAGAACGTCTACAACACCACCATTGCTCCTCCGAGTGCCTCTACCGATAACATGGTCATACCAATTACACTTAAAAGGTGTGATTCTCAAATTGACCATCCCCTCGTACTCGAGTTCTATGATATCAGTTAAGATCCCGTAGAAATCCGCTTCATCAGATGCATCAGTGTAATGTTGACCTTTAACACATACCCCATACTTACATGTCGATCCTGTCGCATATCTTTTGTTCTTTGCTTTCTCTTTCAACTTTTTGATAAACCTTTCAAAAAGATACATCCACCTATACTGGACAGGGCCTCCTAATTCAACTTCGTAGGGGAGATGTATAGGCAGGTGTTCCATCACATCGAAAAATGAAGGTGGGAAGATCTTTTCCAAATTGCATAGGATTAAAACGATGTTCTGTTTTAGAATTTGAAGGCGACTCTTATGCAAAGTTATTGAACATAAGTCCCGAAAAAATGCTCCAACCCCTACAATATACATGAAAATTGCATGAAGTTAATATATAAATTACTATAATCAATTTTTTAAAAAATTGTCATAATAAGTACCTGATAACGCAAGGTGGACATTCCGGTCAAGGAGATCTGCAAAGATAAATGGAAGTAACCGCTCCATGAAAACATGGCAATCATGACTCTTCATGCCTGAAAACTTTTGGTTGTCCATATCAACACATGTAGCTAAGTCTGACGAATAACCATCTGGGAACTTAAACACATGTTTCACACATTCCAGTAAACTTTTTCTAGCTTTCTCTGTCAATGTGAAGGATGGGATAGGAGCTTTACCCTCACTATCAATATGTAAGTGTGGCCGAGAACAAAATTGTTCTATATCCAATCTTGACATGATGTTGTCTTTCGATTTACCTGTCACACTCATAAGAGTATTCATGATGTTGTCAAAAAAGTTCTTCTCTATATGCATCACATCAGGACAATGACGGAGATTGAGGTCCCTCCAGTACGGTAGCTCCCAGAATATGCTTTCCTTGTGCCAGTTATGTTGCTTCCCATAGCCCGGCTTTTTCTTTTCATGGCTGTTTCCACCGACGTCTTTTGTTTTCGATGGATTTACACCAACCAACCGCTCGTAATAAACTTGCTCACCGGTCAAAGATGGATGTAGATACTCTCTCGAAGCGTCTTTTCCCTTTTGGAAGTCGTTTTTATTCCTCCTCATTGGATGACCATGAGGAAAAAATCTTCGGTGACAATCAAACCAACATGTCTTCCTTCCCTTAGGTAGATAAAAAGACTTTGTATCTTCCATGCAAATTGGACAAGACAATTTACCATGGGTTGTCCATCCGGATAACATGCTATACGCGGGAAAGTCGCTTATCGTCCACATTAGCACTGCTTTTAGATTGAAATTTTGATTCAAGGACACATCGTATGCATCGACGCCATTAGACCACAACTCTTTTAACTCCTCAATAAGAGGTTGGAGGAAGATATCGAGACTAGCTCGCGGATGATTTGGCCCAGAATTCAGAATAGTAAGAAATAAATACTCTGTATTCATGCACATACCCGGGGGTAAATTATATGGAGTCAAGATCACAGGCCACATCGAATGATTACGAGACATGCCAAATGGATTGAACCCATCCGTACATAATCCAAGATAAACGTTACGAGGTTCTTCAGCAAACCCGGGATATAGACCTTGAAAATATCTCCACTCCGCCGCATCAGAAGAATGACCTATTTCTCCCTCCTTTGCTTGGTGCTCGGCATGCCATCTCATTGCCGCTGCAGTCTTCTCGCTTTGATACATTCTCTTTAATCTGTCAGCAATAGGTAGATACCACATACGACTGTATGGTACTTTGGTTCTACGCCGGTCGTTCTGAGGCTTCCATCTTTGTTTACCACAAAACAGACATTTAGCTTCCTTCTCATCTTCTTTCCAGAATATCATACAATTGTTAATACAAACATCAATTGTATGATATGGGAGACCTAAATTGCGCATCAATTTTTCTGTCTCGTAATGTGAACCGGTTGTCTGGTTTCCTTCTAGTAAATAGTCTGTCAAGATTCTGCAAACCGAATCCACTAACTTTTCACTCATATTATATTATGCCTTATCTTGCATGACTCGAGCGGCTAAGGATAACTGCGAGTGACCTTCACGACAACCATCATATAATGGAGTATTCGCTCCTTCTAACAAGTCGTAGAATTTCTTTGAATGGTTACGTACCGGTTCTTCTACATTCTGATAACTAGTACCACCTTGATGATAGTTATCAAAACTCACGTTATCACGAAATGCATCATTCACCATATCCACATATATATCTTCTACTACATTACCCAATTCCCTAATCCCACTTAAATGCGTAGGATCAACATAACTCGGACCTAAATCCATAGAGATTTCTTCTCCAAGCTTATACCAAACACAATAATCTGGCATACATCCTCTACTATACAGATGATTCCAAATTCTAGGCCCCGGGAGAAATTTGTTGTTCTTGCAAACACTACAAGGACAGTAAAACTTACCGCCATTGTTCTGCGCTAGAGACTGGCTATTTGCAAATGCCATGAATTGATCCACCCCCATGGTGAACTCTACCGAGAAATTTCCCTTTTCTTCATCGATTCGCTTATACATCCACTCCCGAAAATTACTATAATTGTAATTTCTCGACATTATAAAAAAAAACGGTTTCTCTTCTAAAATTCGATTTTTTCGTTTATGAGAATGGAGAGATTGTGAGAATGAGGAGAATGATGGTCTCAAGTTTTTTTTTATAGACATTTTTTCCGACTGATTTGCGACTACATAGCGACTATATAGCGACTGCTGTCCGACTACGAGTGGGCATCGCAAAAAGTAGATACAAGTAGATACGAAAAGAATAAACGTGTTAAATGCTGTTATTTTACGACCAATAAACGACTGTTTTGCGACCCACCGCAAAAGTCGCAATTTAGTCGCAAAATAGCGGCTATTTTGTGACTAAAGTTTTCCGACTCGACGGTAGTCGTCGATTGGTCGTAAAATAGCGACCAATATGCGACTAATACGTTTGGTCGCAAATGACCGACTATGGTGCGACTGTATTTGTGAAGTCGTAAACTAGTCGCAACATAGTCGCTAAGTAGTCGTAAAAATTTACGACTGTGTCTGTAGTCGCAAACTGTAGTCGCGAAAACGCTGTTTTCTTGTAGTGACACCATCTTCACCAACTCGGAGCAGTATGTTGTAAAATCTATCATCGTCTTCTGATTTGCAATCATACAGTGCATTGCCCAAATGAGTGCTTCAAATTCAGCGTGCAGGGGGGGGGGAGATACTTCTTCACAGATTTCTTTCTCCCATTATGTCGCCTTCGACTCCCTCTTAAAAATAGTGCCATCCTAATTCAGAAAAGTTGTCAGTTTCCTTTCAAGAGTCATCAATATAACATCTCCCTCCATCATATCCAATGTATTGAGCCATGCCCGGAATATGGCCAATTTGTTGAGAAATCAAGTATGGATCGCTAAGTTGTGCCGATTCCCAAGTTGTTGCCTCAGTTTTCGCAATCCTTAGTATTTCTTGTGGATTTCTATCCACATTTGAGTAGACCTTATCATTCCTCGTTTTTCAAAAATTGCACAAAATCCAAGGGAAAGTTGTGTTCTTATTTTCTTTTGAAAGTCTCCAAAAAAGATGATCGAAATTAGAGAAGACCGAAGACGTTGGGAAAAACCCTGGGGCCGATGGTATCTGAGAGAGTGCCCATGTTTGTAACGCCGGGGGACATTAAAAGAACGTGATTTATCGTTTCCTCTTCTGCTCCACACCGTGCACATTGTGTATCACAATTAATTTCTATAGCGCATAAATTTGCTGTCACCGAGAGACATCCCGAAATGGCTTTGCCAAATGAAATATCGCAGTTTCGGTGAGAAATTTCATTTCCATGTGTGTGCATGTAATTTCTTCACGTCCGGACCGTAGAAACAATTCAAGCCGTTGTCTGGCATCCTGACATAACCGTATATTTTCCCATTTTTGTGTAATGCCAGCCAAGAATATATGGTCTTTAAGTACTGCTTATAGGCATACTTCGAATACTTTCTGCATCGGCCGAGTCAATAATTGCTATTTTTTTTTTGTAAAGCTATCTTTCGAACAACTTCAAACCTTGTACCATATTACTATTCTTTGTGTCACTAATCGAAGGTACTAAATCTAAGTGGGCCGTGTAAACCGATTTGGATATATATATAAATATCATGGAAAAATCTTCTTGTATAGTAATTCTAAGTGGGCTAGACAGTAAGCCCATAAGTTCGTTTTGATAATTTTGACCGACATGATTTACAATGTGCTTTTAGGGGATTTCCAGCATTTTTTCAGTATATAAATGTGCATACGCCTCTTTTTCATTATACCTAAATTTCTTTTTATATTCTCTCTTTCTAGTTTCGCTTTTTTCGATTTAGATTTTCTATAAATTTTGACGGATCTAGCTCTTCAATTAATGTATATATTTTTTCTATTCATTGTTCTTTCTTAGTCTTCTTGCAATATTTTCATTCCCACATTTTAGTTTGGTATTTTTTATCTAGATTTTCTGTAGACTCTGACCGAATTAGCTTTCTGTTAATATTTTTTTTCGATGCATTATTCACTTTTTTATTCTTCTTCCAATATATTTTTTTAAAGCAAAGATGCTCTACTGATAATTTAAAAATAATTTGATGTTGATGTACAATTTGTTTAACATGATTGTTTATGTCTTCATCTCCGTATTTTTTTAAATAAAATTTGTACCTCCAAATCGGAGTGGATACTGGATATCCGAGTCTAGATCTGGATCCACTTATATCCGTGGATATCCGGATTCGATCTAAGTCAACAAAAAGGAAATATCAAAATAATAATATAAATTATTTAAAATTACAATATTTATAAAACATTTTTAATAAGAAAAATCATATAAAAGTTTTTTAATTAATTTTATAAATATTTTAGAACATATTTATTCAGTCTAAAAATTAAGTACTACAAAATTAAAAATAAAATTTATATTTGTGATATTTTGAGGTATTCCTACCTTGATTACTATATAATAAGCAGTTTAAGCGGATTCAAAGTGAATCCACGTATCATGATTTTGATTCGTGCTATGCACGGGATGAGAATTAACTATTAATGTATATTTGTATGTTTTGAGAATGAAATGTATAATGATATACGGATGAGAACTATATGAAATTATGATAGATCAAATGTTGTTAGTGGTTTAAGTCTGAATTTTTAATCTAGGGAAACAATATTCATATTATAACATATGTAAAATTCATTTGGATATGTTTTTTACGCGCATTTAAGTAAATTTGAAAGTTTTGTAACCACAAATTTAAGTAGCACTATCTTTTTTTTTTTTTTTTTTGGACAACATTTTCTTCTCATTAATTAAGTTTTCACAATACAAACAGAGGGAATGAAGCATCCTCTTTCACTAAGATAGGCCAATTGAAAGTCAATAAAAATAAACACATATAGATCTTGAAAGAATGACAGCGAATTTGAGACTAAGCTCAAATGCGTCGATAGCGGAATCACGGCAAAGCCGGAACACTTGGAATTAGTCACCTTGAGTTGTGACGTTGTGACTGAAAACTCTACTTCCGGGAAACACCAAAGCGATCCGGTTTGCCTTTTCTGGTCCCGTGCAGACCGCTACGCAAGAAGACAAGTCATTAAAGCCTTTCAAAACGTTTCCCGGCAAGAAGCGCGGGACTAGGACACCTATCAGAGAGACGGTTAGGGGATGCAACTTTTGACAAAAAGCTATACGGATTGACACCATAGGCAAAGAAGCCTTGGATTTATTCAGAATACCTTCGATTTGGCATTTAAAAACTGTGAGATTTTTGAAAAAGGTTATAGACACCACGAGCAAAAATGCCCTGGATTTACTCAGATTGTACTTCCTCTTAGCGAGCCTTTCAACAGAGAAAAGCCCAACAAATTAAATTCTTGGCCCAGGCCCAAAATGGTGATGTCACCGAGACTTCTCTCGGAACAGAGCACGACGATGACAGAGCGTGGAACCATGCGGTGGAAGAGCTCGGGGGGCGGCGGTTGAGAGTGGTCGAGAAGCTCCGACGGATGAGAGTGGTCGAGAGGCCTTGAGCAAGGACAAAAGTGAACGGTTAAAAGAACGGTGAATAAGCTTCGAGATTCAGGAGGAAGACTCGCGCTTGGATCTGGAGAAGTCGGCGGCGAGAAGGTTGGGTGAAGAGATGCAGACGGTGGTGGAGCATTCACGAAAGCCATGGAGGGGAGGAGGAGCGGAACGCATACCCAACTACAGATCCGGCGGTGGGACGCTTCCAAGGCTCGACAAAGACTCCTCACCAAATCCGACGAAGGACCCTGTTGTCCAGCAACCAACGAAGGGAGGGGCGAGAAAGGCAGTGGCGAAACTGACCGAGCGACATTTCCGACGAAACTAAGAAGGCGACGACACCGGCGACCCCACCACCGACGAGCGAAACGAAAGACCAACAACGGTGACGGCGGCAGATCGGGCGAGGGGCGGAGCTACGATAGAAAAGTAGCAGTCACCACCGGAGCCATGGGAGAGGAGGAGAGCAGCTTCATCAAAGAGGAGGAGGGACCTACGGAGTTGCAGCGGCAAAGATCCATTCTCGGAGATGTGCGGCGGCTTCCTCGGTAGATGTGCCTGGGAGAGAAGGATTAAGAAGACATCGAGCTATATCTTAGTAGCACTATCTTTAATATTTGTTATTTTTGAAAGTATGTAAATTCTGAAGCTAAATTTTTTTAAATAGGTACAGTATGGGAAATATAAGTAATTTATAATTTATATTGCTTTACTTTTTTCTTAATGATAATTTTTATAAAATAAAAAGAGGTAAGAAATATTTTAGTGGAAGAAAAAGGAGAAGAGGAAAAAATAGGACTTCTCGACATGCAGAGAAAAGGAGCTAGTGAAGATAATATTACAATTCGATTTCGTATAATCACAATTATTCAAATGAACTTCATTTGAATAATCGAAATCGAGAGTGATAGAATCTAATTGAGAGATTGTTTGATCCATATTTCTCATCTTGTTCCTCTGGAAATCGATGGTGAGAGAATCTCATTAAAAGATTGTTCGATACATGTTTATTCGTCTTCTTCCCCTGCAAATTGTTAGTAAGATCTTCTAATTGAGAGATTTTGATGCTATTGTGCCGTTAATCAATTTTTATACTGTGAAAATAAAGGTACTATCTATCGATTAACTCCATTTCTTAGTTTATAGATTCCGAATCAAAACTTCTCATTTAATTTGATTTTTTTGGTCGAAATTTTTAGGGATAATTGTAAATTTAGAACAAAAAATTGGAACTATTGTCCCTTAGTACTTATTTGAGTTTTGCCATTTTTAGGCTAAAATACTTTTTATTAAATATAAAAAATGCCAAATAAATATTTATACTTACTTTAGAAATTCCAAAAATTCATATAAGGTAAGTAATATATATTGTGTAATTTATCTTAGGAAAAAGAAATTTTTTTAAAATATTTATTTTCATGTTCTACTAATTGTAAAATTTGGTTTCTAGTATTTGCTTTAAAATCTACCAAGTATAGAATAGATATTCTACTATTTGTTTTGCATTCTACTGTCCCTATAGAATCCGTTATCTACAATGTTGTATTTATTCTACCAATTGTATAATTCGCATTCTACCATTTTCTCTATATTTTACTTTTTGTAGAATAGAAGTTCTACAATTTTCTCTATATTCTACTTTGTTGTAGAATATAATTTCTACCATTTTGTCTTGATTCTACTGTATGTAGAATACATATTCTACCAAGCGGTTAACAAAATCTGAGAGAAAATCTAGAACAACACAACTGAAAATCTTCTGAAAATATTTTTTTTTTCCTTTTTTACAACTAGACAAAACACCCTTATTGATATGTTGAGCCCTTTATATACTAAGTTCTCAAAAATATTCAAAGTTTGTAATGAATCATTCTTCATTTCAAAAGAAGCATATATGATGAGCTCCTTTCAAATATTTTATACCATTGGTAGCATCCTTTTACCAATGTTTATGGACACCTATTACAGCTTCTAGAATACTTGTTTGTGTTTTGGCATCGGTAGTCGTATAGAACGTTTGTAAATGAGCATTATAAATCCTTAAAAGGATGCGTTTCTTTATATGATTGGTGAAGACAGCTACTTTCCATGTCTCACATAGTCAAAAATGGCATACTATGTTCTAATGCCAAACATAGTATTTTAAGCTACGCATTTCAACAAACATGTTATCTGCAGCTAAAGAAGCACCCGACAATGGCTAAATCCGTTCTGGGAATCCAAATAGATTCACATTATGCTAAACAGCACACACACAAAAAAAAACCATAAAATTCCACAAAAGTAAAACACTTTTACATTTCCGTTTTTAAGAACTTAAGCAATGGAAACCTTAGCACCAGCTTCTTTAAGCTGCTTCTTCAGCTTCATCCTTCGTCACGCCTTCCTTGAACTTTTTTGGCAATCCTTCAATGAGCTCCTTAGCTTCCTTCAACGCCAAGCTTGTCAAAGCCCTTACCGCTTTAATCACTGCAATACAATTACTGTTGGGCACTTCGTTGATAACCACATCGAGAGATTTTTAATTTTTTACCTCGACATTGTAATACTTTAAAGGTCCATTTGATTTGCTGGAGCTCTCATCAATTGGGTTCACTGGGTGTGGGTGTTTGAAGTCAACGTGAGGTCCTTCAATTGAACAAAGCATGAATCCGATAATTCACAGAACCCTTGAATATCTCAGGGCAATTGGAAACAATGTCTTCAATGATGTCCATGTGAAGCCACATGCTTTCAGCCTGAGTACACACAACTCCACCAGGACGAAGAGCTCTAGCCACAGATTGGAAGAAGGGTTTCTTGTAATTGAAGAAAGAGTGCTTGTAATTCCTAAATCGGCAAATACACACAGAACACAATTGAAGAAAGAGTGCTTGTAATTCCTAAATTTTTAGAGATACACACATAACACAATTGAACACAATCCACACTTAACACATGAAAACACTTAGAATTACACGAAACCAAAGAAGATGAAATAGGCAGAGCAAGAGTTAAACCCAAATCATGAAATCCCTAAATCGATTTATCCTCCCATTCTAAAACCCTAGGAGCATAATTAATCCCATAGGAGGCGGAGGAGGCGAGGCGGACAGGCGGAAGAAGAAGAGGAAATTTCACTTACCGGAGAAGGCGGAGAGGCGACGGTAACTCCGATATTGGAGAGGCGACGGTAAATCCAATTCTCCCTTCTTTTTTTTTTCAAGTCGCGTAGAGATATGATTTTGGGTTTTGGTAATCCAGTTTTTTTTTTTAACTATTATTATTTAAGGGATAAAACTGGATTATCATTAATATAAATACTAAAGGGACAATAATCTATAATTAAATACTAAATGGACAATAGTTCTCAAAATATGCTCTAAATTTTCAATTCTCCTAAATTTTTATCAGTGTTATAGATTTTGAAGTATTTAAGAGTTGTTGCGGAATTTTTTTTTATTATTCAAAATTACGAATGTGGTAAGTGAGAATATGATTGAATTTCATTTTAAATAATTTACTCTCAGATTCTTCACAAGTATCAAAGGCGCTTATTGAAGATAATAACAGAAGTTACTTTAATTGAAACCGAATCTCGGAAGAAGAAAGTATCTAAGTGTTTCTTCGAAACAATACTTAACCAGGTTTAATTCTGGATTCCTTTATTCAAATTACTTTTTTTTTTTTTTTTTTTTTTTT
>PKML01030684.1:177041-226101 GCA_002933935.1 Eutrema yunnanense
CCACTGTGTTGCTCGTGCGTGGGATTTGTGTGATAGAGAAATAGGTGAAAACCTCCTTGCTCCTCGTGAACTCCTCCAACTGTAGCGTAAATGCCGGCCACTCGTTCGGTGTAGACACCATCTTCACCAACTCTGAGCAGTCTGTAGCAAAGGCTATCGCCGTCTTGTGGTTTGCAATCATGCAATGCATCGCCCAGATTAGCGCTTCCAATTCCACGTGTAGCGGGGATAGGCTTCTTCGTAGATTACGGGCCCCCATAATCTTTCCTTCAATTCTTTCCTGAAAGCAAAACCAACCTAAACCAGAAAATTTATCCCCTTCCTTCCATGACCCGTCAATATAGCATGTGAGCCCGTTATATTCATTTTGTTCATTCATTCCCGTGTTGAGACCCGTTGGTTGTTGGGGAGATATGTCGGGTTCCCTATTTTGTGCCGCTTCCCAAGTTGCTATTTCTGTTTCCGCTATTCTCAGAAATTATTTTTCATAATCACTTATTTTGTTGATGTCAAAAAAATCTGTAAAACAAAATCACTTATTTTTGTTTTATATTTCTGATATAATTTTTTTTTAATTTTAGGTTTTTTTACCACGTATCAAAATCTTATTTTTTTAGTTTTAAATCTATTAAGTACAAAAGTTTACATGTGTTTCTCTACAATATGTCCAACTCTGTATGATAAACTGTAAAAACATTTATACTTGAAAAAATGCAAACAATTTCCTTAGAAAGTAATTACACAAAAAGTGAAAAACTAGAATTATCCCACAATAATTCAATAAAAAGTAACAATTTTTTTTATTTTTTTTTGGGCAACAAATTCTTCTCATTACTTAAACTTCCATAATACAACTAGAGGGGATTATCCATCCTCTTTGATAATGACAATACAAATTAAGAACATAAAAGCTTAAAACAGATATGTTGTGATCAGATGACAGCAAATTCAAGACTATGCTTGAATGCGTCGATAGGATAAACTTGAAAGTAGTGGAAACTAAAATTTTGGTGAGGATTGTGTCCTCGAGGATACCAAGAAGTTCAGGAACACAAGAGCCTAAGATGATGGCTTTACCCAATTTTAAGGAGTCGGATTCTACCGAAAAAGTTCTTATTTCTTCAAAGGCAGTTTGGGAAAAGGCTGCTCGGATTGACACCACATGCAAAAAACCTTGGATTTACTCAGAAGACCCTCAGATTGGCATTTAACATATGTGCGGATTTCAGGGAAGGGTATGGACACCACATACAACTTTGCCTTGGATTTACTCCGGTTACCCTCTTGCCATTCTTTGGCTTCACAAAGAAAGAACGGTCCGCACACGGTGGTGAAAAACCGAAGGTTTGAAAGTGGCAGCTACAGCATAGCGATCTGGCTGGTCGGAGTGTTGACGAAAGCAACGCCGAATCCAAAACCCTGTTTGGTAACACCGAACTCAGCTGAGGTGGAAATGAAAAGAACAAAGATTTGCATATCCGGTGATGGGAAAAGCCTCTCAACCAACAGAGCAGAAGAAGAAGTCGGTGGCTGAGGAGGAGAAGTTCTCTCCGGTGGAAGCCGAGTTCCAAAGATATCCGGTGGGTCAGGGGGATCCGGCGGTGGGACGCTTTCCCAGAAACAGATCTGCAGCAACGGGGCCATGGGGAGGCGGAGAAGCAAGCACGGGAAGACACGCCGATGGAGAGGGGAGGAGAAGCAGCAACATCGGAGACCTGACCAGCCGTCCTCGAGCTGAGCAGAGTCAGAGACAAGGCCCACAAACCTTGCTGAACCCAGAACTCGTGACGCCGACGGAGAGGCTTGACGAAGTCTTCTAGCCAAACCCAACGAGAGCCACCGTCCTCCAGCAACATACGAAGGGAGAAGCGAGAAAGGCGGAGACGAACCCAAATGAGTGACATCTCCGACGGACCCAAGCAAGCGATGACACCAGCGACACCACCAACGGCAAGCGAATCGAGAAGCCACAAACGGCGGCGGGTCAGGCGGGGGTCGGAGCCCGACGGGAAGTAAGCAGTCACCACCCGAGCCATGGAAGAGGAGGAGAGCAGCTTCATAGAGACGAGGAGAGATCCACAGAGTTTCAGCGGCGGAGAACCATGTCGGAGATGTGCAGCGCCTTCCTCGGTAGATGGGCCTGGGAGAGAAAGCGGCTAGGGCGAAATGAAACAAATAAAAAAAAGTAACAAATCTAATTTCGAAAATATACAAAGAAATTTAATTTAGTATATCGTAATAAATGGCTCCACATTACCTAAGCAAATCATTGACTACATTCTTTAAAACAAAAGCATAGCCAAAAACACTCCTTCTTTTTCTATAAATTTTCGGAATTTTAGAACAACCTATTATGAAACACTAAATTTAATTTATTTGTATTCTTACACAAATAAATTTGTTACTTTTTATTGATTTTTTGGATAATTATACATTTTTTACCTTTTGTAAGAACTTGACAGGATAATTATTTATGTTAATTATTTTTTTCTAATTATTTTATAATTCTACCTAAATATCATTTTAGTGAAGAAATTCATTGTGAATGATGGAAAACATTTATATTTAAAAAAATGCGAACAATTCCTTTAGAAAGTAATTAATTTTATTGGTAAAGAATAGTAAATCTATTAATTTTATGGACAATTTTCATATGACTATTTTCTTAAAAAAATTTCTAAATTGTTTTTATATATTTTATAGTATTTAGGATAAATAAATAATTAGCATTAATAATTATGCTGTCAAATTTTTACAAAAAGTAAAAAAGCAGAATTATCCCAAAAATTCAATAAAAAGAAACATAATTTATTTTCTTGAAAATATAAAAATAAATAAATTTAGTGTGTCATATAATAAGTGGCTCCACATTACCTTAACAAATCACTAACTCCATTCTTAAAAAAAATAATACAAAAGCATAGTGAAAAATACATTTTGCTTTTATATAAAACAATCTATATACAAAAGCATAGTGAAAAATACAAAAGCACAAATGGTCAAATTTCAACCAATTTGTTATAATTCTCAATCATATCGGCGTGGAGGATAAGATTCTCACATGGATCAAAACATACCTTAGTAAAAATATCCAAGAGCTTGTGTTAGATTTCTCTAAATCTAGAAAAGTTATAGAGATTCCGATCAATTTTTCGGCCATCGAGACGCTAACTGTCTTGAAACTAAAATGGTGTAAATTCGAAATACCAGATAACTCTCCTAACACTACAAGAAAATACAATCATTTCCGACGGCATTTCCGACGACCTTCAATCCGTCAGAAATGTTGGACATATTTCCGATCGATATCCGACAGATTGAAGGTCGTCGGAAATCAGCCAAAAATTCCCGACGGATTTCTAAAGGCTGCATGTACGTCAGAAATTTCTGACAATAATATATCCGTTGAAGTAGCCATTTGAAATTTTAAAATATGTCGCAAATCTTTCGGGAAACCGTCGGAAAACCGCTGAAAATCCACTACAAATATTTCTCCCCCTCATTCACAACATAAAACAACAAAAAATTTACAAAATGTCTTCCTCAAACCCTTATGATTATTTTCGATAGAGGATGGACAAACTTCCTCATGATCCCGCGACGGAGCAATTGATGGATGAGTTCGCACAAGGTGTTGATGAGTTCATGAACTTTGCGTCAAACAATAGCATGATATCGAAATACGGTAAAATATATTGTCCTTGTACTAAATATCAGAATCATATATTAGTTTTTGTTAGAGAAATATGGAATCACTTATATATGACTGGATTTATGCATGGTTACAAGATTTGGTATACACACGGAGAAACTGATTCAATGGTGCAATATTATGGTAGCACTTCGGATAGGTTTGGTAGTATTTCGGGTAGGCTAGATGAACCAACACCGGAAGTAGATGTAAACGTATGTATGGTGAATGATTGATATTCCCATATTTTACCTCTTTTTAGCATGCATTCTTGTTATTGTTTTGTGTCTCATGCATGTGTCTTGCATAGTTTTTATGGCATTTATGTCTAAATTAGAGTAATAGGTGTTTTCACTAGGTTTTAGTGAGTCTAGCATGCATAAAGAGTGTTTTTAGGTGATTTGGAGACAATTGGGCATATTTGGATAGTTGGACCAAAGTGGAGTGCAAAGTCCATCCCAGACGCCGGAAAGACGTGGATGGACTGAGACCTTCTGATCCTAATCGGCTTAGATGACCTTCATCAATCTTGTAGAGGAGTGAGATAGCTGTCTAGGCGAGGTTGAATCAGGCCATTAGGACGAGTGGTTCCTGAGTTACCGCAGTTTCACTGAAAACGTATCCGCATGGCCGAGAAAACGTGTGGCTCGTCTCAACTGACCACCACCCACTCGGTTCAATTGGGTCGGTCTTGGGTCAGGAAAAGCAACCGACCCAAAGACACTATCTCAACCGACCAGATGGTGCTCGGTCCAAACCAAGCAGTCTCAACCGACCATGATCCAAACGGTTCACTCCATCCGGTCCAAACATCCAAGGTACCAGTCGAAGTAACTCAAAGATCAGGCCAAATGAAGACCTTCCCGTGCCTAGTTTAATCTGAGGTCTTCATGAAAGTCATAGAAAATCGAGCTGACCCGTTTAGTGGTGGTTTCATATCATTCTGATCGGCCGTTCAAGAGATATGGCAAATACAGCAAGGACGTGTCTGTCTGGTATCCAAACGAGTTCTGCTCCAAATACGACGTCTGAAAGATCAACCCAGACGAAGGGTTTCCACTCCGATTCAGCTTATGCGTTTTTCATAGAAGTTGTAGATAATTGAGTTGCTGTCTTCTAGAGCTGGATTCAGGTAATTCGGATGTCAGGGGCAGAAGTTATGGCCGATTCACTGAAGACGTATCCATGATAAAGTAGTATGGGACGGCTTGGTGCGGTATTGGCTAGCTAGATCCGAAATCGATAAGAATTGCAGAGAAGTACTGTTTGGCTTCCCGCAATACCGTTGGTCCGGACGGCAAACCCGTATCTTTGCCTCATACAGCCGGCCAAACGCTTTTTGCGGTTATCGTCTAAAAATAGAAATTAAATTTATTTAAATGATTTTGTTTATGTTATTTACTTGATTTTATTAATAACATTGTCTTTTTTTCTTAGGCCGACGAAGACGGAGGTGTACTCCCTCCAATGACGAAGGTTTTCAAGCGGACACACCAGAAGAAGAATGGTGACTTTGTTAATGAGAAAGCCAATCATATCTTCAACGAGTTGACTTCCAAGGTCACCGAGCGAGAAACCCATGTATCTCAACAGCTATCTCCTAGCGGTTTGTCGGTCTATTCTTGAGGTTTGACCACACCCGATATTGACCGGATCTTCGAGGAGGTGTATAGAATAATTTAGTACTTAATAATTTTTAGTACTTATTTTTTTTTAAAATTCTAATTAACTGTAATTTTAAATGTAGGTCGCCCCTAAGAAAAATGGGAAGGTCGTCGGGATGGGATCTATTAGAGATATCTCAGCCGCCTTGTCATTTGCTCCACGACAACAATCGCCAGAAGATTATCCAGTTATCTTACGTGCAAAGATTATGAGTCTAGAAGTGACCCAAACTGCATATCAGGCTAAGATTTCGAGTATTTAGCAGAGGTTTGATATGGAGGCTACAAAGAATGACTCGCTCTTCGACATCATGACAATAGGGAACCCGGCAATGCAGGTCATGTTGCGGGAAAAGCTACGAAGACAAGCAGAGGCAGACGCGACAGCGGCACAAGGAACGGGGCCAAGCAATCAACCACTGCCGCAAACAACCGGTCTGGCGAGAGATGGGGAGCCACGAGCCGAAGACGATTTGGGTATTGATGATTTTGTAATAACTTTATAAATTTTATTATATAATAATCTTTTTGTAAGAAAATTTGTTTATATAATATTATTATTTTTGAAATTTCAAATTATAATTTCGAAATTAATTAAATTATAAAAATAAAAATTAATTTTATAATTCATTAATTAATTAAACTAAAAACAATTAACAATCGTCGTAAAATCGTTGTTAATTTACGACGATTTATTAACGACAATTCTTTTCTTCTGATGAATTTATGATGAAATATTCACCTCCGATTTACTACGAATATTTATCCACATAATCATCATAAATTCATCGTTGTTTTGTCGTAAATTACCTTCGAATTTCCATCGTTCTTACGACGTATTTTTATTCGTCGTAATTTCGATGTAAAATTTACGACGATTTTTTACCGACGATTTATCGACGGTTTTTTTTCCCTTGTAATTTGCCAACAATTTATGGTTTACGACGATCAGTTAACGACGATTTACGTTTCGTCGCAAATTCGATGGCACACCTATTTTGCAACGATTTTACAACGATATATGTCGTTGCAAAATGTGTGTTTTCTTGTAGTGCTTCCATTTTCATGGCTATGTGTCCGCAAAGTGATACAACAGATGTTAAGTTTATCCAAACCTGATGGAAAATTAATACAGTCATGAGTAATAAAAGATCAAAGGCGTTCGAAAGAGATTAATTTAGACAGTGAAATTTACTCCAAAAGCTGTCAACAGTTTCTTACCTGCATGACTTGATTCATTGTATAGTTCAACAAAATCACGACCACACATATAGAAACCTTTAGTTATTCCTGCAATGCTCACAGAAAAAGTTTACAATAGACATTTTAGTAAAGTGACGTAATGATTGTAGTTACATTAAATCACCAATGCAAGTTGCTTGAACACTTTCAATTGAGTTGTGTTATGTTTTACGAGGAAAACAGATAGTCATTGTACCTAAAAGTACTCTCTGCGGTTCGATAAGGTATACCTTACAGGATGGATATCAAGAATAGAAATAGGGCGTAGTTGATAATTGTCTAAGAGAGAATTTCAGTTGCTGTGTATCCAGGGATATATTGTCCATTCACCAGGCACTTGTGTACTGATGAAAAAATCAAGCCGAGAAAAACACAAAACTGGACCAAAGTAAGAAAATTACCTACTAAATTTACAGGTACATCACTCTCCAAAAGCAGTTGAGAAAACACTAAGAATTAAAAGTTTAGAGGTTGGCTTGTGAAAAATGTTTAATGGAAAAATTATGAATACAGATTGGGGATATTTTAGATTGATCTATTTTTTTGAAACAACCAAATATCTTGACTAAAAAGGGGACAATAAAGACTCTTTAAGAAGAGGACAAGAGGGAAGGATGGAGTTAGACAATGGGATGAAATCAAGCTAGCAGAGGTTTTAGACGAGACATATGCAAACATTGCTAAGCAAATACAATTATCTAATCATGCTTCTCAAGACAGGTATATTTGGCCTTTTAATAAAAATTCAGCATACTCTGTGAAGTCAGGTTATTGGTTTGCAACTCACTATCTCGAAGAAGGAGAGGAAGAAATAGAACCTCCTCATGGTTCTACAGATTTGAAGATGCAAATCTGGAATTTGGATATTATACCAAAAATACAACATTTCATTGGAAAAGCTATTTCAGGGGCTTTACCAACAGCAGAAAGACTACTTACAAGAGATATTCATGCTGATCCGATATGTCAACGTTGTTGTTTGGAAGATGAATCTATTAATCATGTCCTTTTTGAATGTACATATGCAAAATCAGTTTGGAGATGCGCCAATTTTAGCCACTTTGATGTTCCATCTCAACATCTGGAAGAGAATATACATCATATGCTTCAAATTCAGAAACAGAGTACATTGTCTAATCAAGTAAGATTTCTTCCTTTTTGGGTAGTATGTATGCTATGGAAATCTAGAAATGAATTTCTTTTCAACAAAAGAAATGTGTATCCAATGGATGATGCTAACCGTAGTATTCAAGCAGTCTCGGAATATATTGCTGCCCAATCTAATCATAATGCAATAAGAAAGAATGTTAGGTTTCAACCTGGGAATCGAAGTAGTGCTTGGGAACCACCACATGAAGGATGGTTTAAATGTAATTTTGACAGTTCTTTGTGTAATGGAACGAACTGTGTTGGAGTAGGCTTGATAGTTAGGGATCACCTTGGACGTTATGCTATATCAGGATTTGCAAAATTACAGAGAGTGAGCACAGCATTCCAAGCAGAAGCAGCGGGGTTCTTACATGCTTTACATGTTATTTGGTCTTATGGATGGCGTTATGTTTGTTTTAAAGGGGATAATGCTGAATTAACAAAGCTGATCAATAATAAAGAGGACAGTTTGGAGATAGGGAATATGTTGTATGATATTCGACATTGGATGACAAAGCTACCTTCTTGCTCGCTGGAGAATGTTAATAGAGAAAGAAATCAAGCGGCATATGCATTAGCTAAAAAGGTTTATGATTCTCATGATTTGTATTGTGTTTTTAATGTTCCTCCAACATGGGTTGTGGATTATTTGTATTCTCCTTTTACGGTCTAAGTTAATATAATCAATTTGACAAAAAATGTCACATAGTTTTTTCTTATAGGGTTCATTTTTGTTGATAGAAAAAATACATAATTATTTTTTTTCGAATATTAAAAAACAAAAAAAACGATAGTGTATATAAGGGAAACAAAAACAATTTAGCTTCTCACAATATATTGTAAATACACCATATATACAGCTGTATATGCCGTATTTTAAAAAATTGAAAACAAAAATTATATTTTTATCCATGGCCGTACCAACCCTAGCGGGCTATGGTAGTTTTTTGTAAAGTAAATCCCATCAAGTCTTGCAGCCCATACGCGTAGTTGACCACATCGAGGCCATGTGGCTCCTCTGTATACAGTAAGGTTATGAAAATACCCACCTTGCCTCAAATCACAATCCCATTCTGTCCCTTTGCCAAAAGCCTCCCGGAATTCAATGATTTTGGAACCATCGAACTTTAAATGTTGGATGCCTAGATTATTGTCTCTGGACCTGCAATGATATTCTAGAACTTTACCAGGAGCGAGTTGGTTTCTAATTATTACTTGACTATACTTGCAGCCATAAACTTCATTCGATCCAAAATACATAGCAGTAACTACCAAAAAAACAATGAGATGATTCATTTCTTTTTTTGATCTAAGATAACTGTTGGAATAATGAAAGCATAAACTCGTAGTATTTATAATTTTTGTGTGTGGAAGACAGTTTTCTTTATTTATTAATCTATTTATAGCCTAGCTAAATATAAAAAACAAAACATAACATAAACATACAAGAAATAATCTATTTATGGTCATAGAAGACTTTAGTGTCGAAAAGTATGGTTAGCCAATAAGATAAGACCAAATGAGTTAACATTAATAAATATAGTCGACCAAAAAAAAACAAACAAAACCAAAACAAAAGTTGAAGATCTAACAAATGTCTTGGTGATTTATTAATCTAACAAATTTCAGATTTTTTGGAGAGCTAGGAAGTAAAATTCTCGATTGAAACACACAAAAATGTATCATAAATAATTTTACAGTAAAATACAAAAATATATATTTACTGAAAAAATATAATTGTATCTTAAATTTGTTGTAAATTAATATCTTGAAAAAAAGAATTGTATCTTAAATATAAGTCATATCTAGGGGTATCAAACAGGCTGGTCTGCGTCCATCTAGCCCGCCTCGCAACAGACATTTTTATTTTTTGGACCGCAATGGAACGATCCACTAGTGCAGTCCCTATAATTATGTCCAAACCCGTTCCGCTAAGTCCAGTGGGTTAGCGGACCGACCCACATACCAACATGTTTTGACATTATTTTAATTTTTTTGTATAATACATATTTTATTTCGTTGAGAAAAACTTGTAAGATGAGAGAGATATGCATATATATTGAGATGATAACTCAATATACCTAAAATAGTTTAAGAAAAGAATAAAATACTATTTCGTATATGTTATTTTATTAAAATTTTGGAGTATAAAATAGCCGGCCCGCTAACCCACTGGTCTGCTTCCATTTGGCTCTTCCCACGGCGGACAATTTTTTCTGAAACCGCAACAGGCCGGCCAGCTAGGACCGCGGTCCATGTAACTCACTACAAGAAAACATGCAATTTCCGATGGATTTTCGAGAGGATAAAATCTGTCGGTTACAGCTCGTCAGAAATTGATTTTTGTCAGAAATTCGTCGAAAACTGGTCAAAATATTTATGACGGATAACCGACGACAAGATTTCCGACGACCGTATTTCCGACGGATGTTTGCTCAGAAATACGCGTCGGAACGTTGTCGAAAAACCATCAAAAATATTTCCGACAGTATTCCGACGGGCTTTGTTTCCGACGGATGTTCGCCTGTGGCGGACCTTATTAAGCCTGACCTGCGGGTCTCCGAATCTACCAAAATATAACGCATATATATAATTATATAACTTTTACAGCAAAACTCTTTACCTTTTAGATCAAATATCACAAAATTGTTTTTTTTTAAACACTACTCTCCGTATGGTGCGGCTTAAAACTTAGTTTATCTTATAAAATTAACTAGGAGGGAATATGCGCATCGTGCAGGTTTTATTTTATTTAATATTATAAATAATATGGTTTTAGACATTCAATGCGACTATCAATCTTCTCTTGTGTCTTCCTTTATATAATCATATTTTTTCTTTTTTCTATATGTTTTTTTTTTAATATTTACTTGTTCTTCATACATTTTAAATTTTTGTTTTCACACATCTTTCACTATTCCATTTCTCTTTTATATGCCTTTAAATTCTTGTATTTATTTTTATTTCTGTTTTAATGGTTTTCCGTATTATATTCTTTTCTCCATTCTTGATAATTTGTTATCTATTCAATTGTTTATTGAATATTCTTTTGTGTCATATGGTTTTCTATTCTGATTTTTTTTTTAAAATTGTTTGAAACTTTCTTAACCTATTGTCATTTTTACTTTCATAATTTGTTCTTTTTCACTTACATTCATAATGAATTGTCTTCTGTAGTTCGAACATGACGATTGAATCACACACACATAAATAAATAGATTCATTTTAAAATCTTGTATCATCTAATATTTATACGATGTGTCAAAATTAAATCTGGATTTCATTTATGTTCATGTTTCAATGATTTTGGTGGTGGTCATCAAGAAGAAAAAAAGTTGTTTGGTGGTGGTCACACAAAAAAAATGTTGTTTGGTAGTGGCCATGTTAAAAAAATCTGGCGATTAGCTGTCTAGGCGGCGGCAAACAATGGCGGTTCCCAAATTTGATTCATTTCGCTTCTTTCTCTTTATCTCTTTTTTTTTTTTTTTCACTAAAATTTTCCATTATATTATTCAAGATAGGAATACAAAAATGAAATACAGATTACTTATACAAAGCCGGCGAAAAATAAGAATTCCCCGGAAACTAAGCCCGACACGCGGGAGACTAAGCCCGATACACGGGAAACACAAAAAGGGATATTAAAGTCAAAGTAAAACTATCGAGACCACCGGAAAAGTCGGAAGAGCACCATAGACGCAGAACTATAGAGACCAAAAGACGCTGCCTAGAAGACCTACAACCGCAAGCGGAAGAGACCCGAGGATAGAGGAAACTGCGAAGACCAAGCCCAACTAACGATTACCCCGAGCAAGGAAGCAACAAACGAGAATCTAACTCTTACCCACCTAAAATCCTACCGAAAGAGTCTAAACTTAGGACTATGCATCCCCACAAGCCAAAAGGAAAGACAAGGGGTTAGCCTTACAAGATCAAACCAAGGAAAAGACCACGGGAGAAAATCTATTAAACTTCTAAACTAATAGGCGGTGGAAGAAAATTAACTTAATAGATTCATCGAACAAAGAGAGGATAAACGGAAACTATCCTGATCTAGACACCACGGCAAAACCGGTACTTCTCCGATAATAAGGATATAGCAAAACCAAGACTCAAACAACCCACAGACAAATAATCAGAGCAATTGGATAAAGACAAAAGGACAAAGACGAAGAGGACACAGGGTCTCGCCAGCTACACCGCTTGAAACGAAAAGATCCCGCAGAGGACCAACCCATCACCTGAAGAGCTTCACAGGAAACCCCAAAAGATGTCGGCTCGTCCTCAGATCTAGAAACCACCGTCGAGACCAACTGACCTCACCCACGCCACAACCAACAACCGCCGAAACGCCGAAGATCATGAGCGCCGACGAAACCGCCATCACCGGAACAAAATCCTCTCCGTCACTCAAATCGCTTTGGCTTTACCAAATGAAACCCCTGAATTATTGAACACAAAGCAAGCTAACCACAAATTAAACACTAAAACCGACCGACTTTCTCTTTATCTCTCAAACCTAGCAAACTTACGTCGTTTTGGTTCATGTTAATTCATAACATAATGACAAAAAGACGGCATTGTGGTCTGATTTATTAAAAAAAATATTAATATATAATATATAAATTCAGACCAAAGATGAAATGACGACGTTTTAAGTAACAACGTCATTTTTGATTTCCACATGTCGTCTTTGTCAGCAACCGTTAACGGTGCAATTAACGTCATCTGCGATTTTGGTGGAATCGACCATATTTCTTTAATTCAAATTGTTATATATCAACTCCCCCAGATTTAGCATTTGCTTGCCCTCAAGCAAATAGAAGACTAAACAGAGAAAGAGGTTTGAAAACGCGGAGACTCACCTGTTCATGAACCATCGAAATGACATTCTTTCCAAGTACCCAAATGTCACCTAACCAGCTTTCAATCTAACCACCATGTACTTCTCCGTAGACATTCGCAGCTTTTCTAGACTCCATACATTATCCCACAGCTTTGTTCAAGTAAAACTTTCATCGCCAGTTTCATCGCTGCAGTTAATGTTCAAGAACCTTCTAGATTCTTTACCAGACAATATCATGACAAGGGACCACCCTTTTTACACTTTTTTGTATCAATTTCTCTCCCCCAGACTTATTTCTTATTATGTTCCTTTTTAATTTTTTTTTAGCTTTGCATATACACATCAAGGTATGAGACGCGAGTATTGATGGTGTTTGCCACCAAATCCCCGGTTCTTCCCTCTCTATGTATCAAAGGATGTAGGCGAATAATGGCATCATAGGAAAATCCTAGCCTCGCTTCCAATCCTTTGTGTGATCATCCCCTCTTAAGTAGAATAATGGGATCGCTGGAAATTTTCCTAACCCTCTACTCAGAAGAAAATCATTTCAATCTTTTATGCTCTTAATCTATCAACTTATTTCAGGGGAGAGAGATACCATAACACTAACACATGGGTTCCTTTATCAGATATGAATGATGAATCAAGCTCTCAAAACACTAACCACATTGATGAAGTGCAAAAATTTGGCTCAGGCTTCAGAAGAACTCTGCTGGAGACATGGATGTTTTCTGGTCAACTGGTCAGTCTTTGGATTTTTCATTAGTCGATCTAGAACTGATCCTGTAACACTGTGCACTCAAAAACAAAATCAAATCAATAGGTTCAAGCACAGGATCATAATCTCCAACAAAATTTTGACTCAATAAAACAATTTTGACTCGATAAAACAACTGACTCTAAGAAAAACAAAAACTTTGTCAGCAGACACCTCCCCCAGACTTGAACAACACTGTCCCCAGTGTTATCTAGCCTAGAGTCAGTGAAATAAAACAAAAGAAAAGGATAAACGAAGAGAAACCAGAAATTACCTTCCTGGAACACCGAGTGTCGATCGACACACACCATGGTATCGATCGATACCACGCTTAGATCGACTTGGTGAACTTTCATCCGCGATTAGTGTCGATCGATACCCAGGGGGTATCGATCGATGCTTAGGCGATTTCGAGTTGCTCCTTCTTTATCCTGACACAGACTCAAAACAAACGAAAATAAAAACCAAAAATGACTCAAGAACAGACTCACCAGTGGGTTGCCTCCCACCAAGCGCTCGTTTAACGTCAATAGCTTGACTGTAACGCCATTCAGGCTGTTGGTGCATCATCCAAAGGCATTATCTGCCCTGTTGGAATCTCGGCTTTCGCCCAATAGTGTTTCACTCTTTGTCCATTGACAGTGAATTCCTCGCCTTTGCGATTGATCAGCGATACAGCACCATGTGGTCTGACCTCTTTGATTGTGAAGGGACCTGACCAACGTGAACGCAGTTTACCAGGAAACAATTGCAAACGAGAGTTATACAGAAGTACCTGGTCGTTCGGCTCGAAGTGTCTGGAGATGATCTTCTTATCATGATAAGCTTTGGTTCTCTCCTTGTACAGCCTCGAGTTCTCATAAGCATGGTGCCTGATCTCATCCAGCTCGTTCAGCTGAATCAACCTCCTCTCAGCAGCAGGCTTGATGTCGAAGTTCAGCATCTTTGTTGCCCATGCAGCCTTGTGCTCGATCTCCACTGGAAGGTGGCATGCTTTTCCATACAGCATTTGGAAAGGTGTAGTACCCAGCGGTGTCTTGAAGGCAGTCCTGTATGCCCAAAGTGCATCATCCAGCTTTGTAGACCAATCCTTCCTAGAAGCATTCACTGTCTTCTCCAAAATCTCCTTGATCTGCCTGTTGGATACTTCAACTTGCCCACTTGTCTGAGGGTGATATGGAGTAGCTACACGATGGTTTACACCATACTTCTTCAACAACCTCTCGAAAACCTTGTTGATAAAGTGAGAGCCACCATCACTTATCACAATTCGAGGTACTCCAAAGCGAGGGAAAATGATGGTCTTAAACAGCTTAAGAACCACCGCAGAGTCATTCTTCTCACTAGCTATCGCTTCCACCCATTTGGACACATAGTCCACAGCAACCAGGATGTAGTTCTTCTTGTGTGAAGATGGGAAAGGGCCCATAAAATCGATGCCCCAGCAATCAAAAACTTCAACCTCAAGGATGAAATTTTGTGGCATCTCATGTCTCTTACTGATCTTCCCTCTCCTCTGGCAAGCATCACACTGTGAAACGAAAGCATGAGCATCCTTGAACATGGTAGGCCACCAGAAGCCTGCTTGAAGAGCCTTGGACACTGTTTTGAAGGTTGCAAAGTGTCCTGCATAATCAGATCCATGGCAGTGAAACAAGACATCTGATACTTCTGATTCAGCAATGCATCTCCTGTAGATACCATCAGAACAGTGCTTGTACAGGTAAGGTTCATCCCAGTAGAATCTCCTTATGTCACGCATGAACTTCTTCTTGTCATATTTCTTTAGGTGTCTTGGCTCTGCATCTGCAGCGAGGTAATTGGCAATGTCAGCGTACCATGGACTATCAGAATCTGCTGCAGCGATGAGATGGTTTTTAGAAACAACAGAATGATCGATGATGAAAACAGCTTCTGAATCGCCAGGGTATCGACCGATACCAGCAGGGTATCGATCGATACCGAAACCTGCAACTCGTGGAAATTGCTGATTCTCGGCCAGATTCATCTGAAACCCAGTTTCAATGAAGTAGATGGCTTCCTCAGGTAGTTGATCATCAATGGGGACATCTTCATCGATCCGCATCCGCGAGAGATGGTCAGCGACTCCATTCTCTATGCCTTTCTTGTCCTTAACCTCAATGTCAAACCCTTGTAGCAGAAGAACCCAACGACAGAGACGAGGCTTGAGATCCTTGTTATTCATCAGATACTTGAGAGCAGCATGATCAGTATGAACAATCACCTTGCTCCCAATCAAGTAAGATCTGAATTTCTCAAAGGAGAAAACAACAGCAAGTAGCTCCTTCTCTGTGGTGCTGTAATTCCTCTGAGCATCATCCAAAGTCCTGCTGGCATAGTAGATGACGTGCAGCTTCCTGTCTTTCCTCTGACCCAGAACCGACCCCACAGCAAAGTCACTGGCATCACACATGATCTCGAAAGGTAGAGTCCAATCAGGAGGTTGCACAACAGGAGCACTCACCAGAGCCTTTTTGATCTCCTCAAAGGCTGCAAGACAATCAGGAGTGAAATCAAATTTGATCTCTTTGCACAGCAGAGCAGTGAGTGGACGTGCTATCTTGGAGAAATCCTTGATAAACCTCCTGTAAAACCCAGCATGACCAAGGAAACTCCGAATATCCTTCACAGAAGTAGGTGGTTGGAGACTTGTCATGACCTGAATCTTGGCTTTGTCAACTTCGATTCCAGCTTCAGAGACCTTGTGCCCAAGTACAATGCCATCCTGAACCATAAAATGACACTTTTCCCAATTAAGGACCAAGTGTTTCTCTTCACATCTCTGGAGTACCTTACACAAGTTAGCCAAACAGTCCTTGAATGATGATCCATATACTGAAAAATCATCCATGAACACCTCCATGAAATCTTCAATCATGTCTGTGAAGATAGACATCATGCACCTCTGAAAAGTGGCTGGAGCGTTACACAACCCAAATGGCATTCTCCTGTATGCGAATGTGCCATAGGGACAGGTGAAGGTGGTCTTCCCTTGGTCATCTGGATGGATAGGAATCTGGAAGAAACCTGAATATCCATCAAGGAAGCAGTAGTAGGGATGACTAGCCAACCTCTCCAACATCTGGTCAATGAATGGCAATGGGAAGTGATCTTTCCGTGTGGCTGCATTCAGCTTCCTGTAATCAATGCACATTCGATGTCCAGTGATAGTCCTTGTAGGAATCATCTCATCCTTCTCATTCTTCACCACTGTTATCCCTCCTTTCTTAGGAACAACGTGCACTGGACTGACCCAAGAGCTATCTGAGATGGCATAGATAACTCCTGCATCTAAGAGTTTCATGACCTCTTTCTTAACCACCTCCTTCAGGTTCGGATTCAGCCTCCTTTGATGCTCAACTGAAGCCTTTGACTCGTCCTCAAGATGAATCCTATGCATGCACAGATCCGGTGATATACCTGAAATATCATCAAGAGAATAGCCAAGAGCTTTGCGATACTTGCGCAGCTTGCTCAGCAGTAAAGTGACCTCTGCGTTGTTCAAAGAAGCATTAAGGATTACTGGAAACGTGGAATTAGGACCAAGAAATCCATACCTCAGATTCGCAGGAAGTGGTTTGAGTTCCACTTTGGGAGCGTTCTCCTCGCTCCAATCTCCAAGCCCAGCAGCTTGCATAGTTCTCTCGGCCAAACTTCTTTCTGGCCGCAGGGTATCGATCGATACCAGGTGGGTATCGATCGATACTGGTCGTGCTGAATCGAGTATCTTTCCGTATTCAGCAGCAGCATCGTGTGGCTTAACCTCTGACTCAGCCGAACAGACCAATGCCCTCTCCAATGGGTCCTCAGGATGCATCTCCAGGAAGTACTCCTCAGCAATATCACAGAAGGTATCAACGAAGAAAGTCTGTCCATCGATGGTTGGTCTCTTCATCATCTTCTCCATGTTAAAAGTCATGACCAACTCACCAATGTTAAGAGTTATCTTCCCATTCCTGCAATCAATCAGAGCACCAGCTGTTGCTAGGAATGGCCTTCCCAAGATGAGAGGATCTCTGGGTTCCGAATCATACTCCAAGACAATGAAATCAGTTGGGATTAAGCAATTCCCAATCATAATCGGAACATCCTCGAGCAATCCTTCTGGAAGTCTAACTGAACGATCAGCGAGTATCAGTGAGATTCTCGTAGAAGTGAAGTCTGTCATTCCCATTCTCTTAGCAACCGAGTATGGCATGAGGTTGACACTTGAGCCAAGGTCACAAAGAGAACGCTCAAACCTGTCAGTAGCGATTGTGCAATCCAAGACAAAGCTCCCTGGATCTGGTAGTTTCGTTGGGATCCTGTTGTTTAGGATTGCACTGCACTCATGAGTGATCATCAGACAACCGTCTTCAAGGTTCACATTGCTGGACACCATCTTCTTGACATATCTCCTGAAGGCTGCAGAAGTTTTGATAGCATCGATGAAAGGAAGTTCAACAACCAGCTTGTCTAAAATTTCCTTGCATTTAGTGTCCTCTATCTCCTTCTTAGTCTTCCCAAGAGCTCTGGGATAGGGTATCCTCGGTATGTAGACCCTCTCTGGTACTGCTTTAGGCTTCTCCTTCGCAACCTCAACTACTGCATCGTCTTCAGGTTCGGTATCGATCGATACAGGGGGGGTATCGATCGATACACGGGATTTTGAGTTTTCCCGTGTGAGAATTCTGATCGGTGTCGATCGATGCTGGGTAGTGTCGATCGATGCCTTGGCGATTTCAGTGTCTTCATCGTCAGACCACTCGAAATTCACAGCAGGTTGGTCCACTCTTGCTCCTAAAGTGACCTCCTTACCACTTCACAGGGTAATGGCATTGATGTGTGCCCTTGGGTTCTCTCCTTTTCCTGGAAGAAAACCTTCTTGTCTTCTCGAAACTTCTGAAGTCTGAGCTACCTGAGTTTCCAGCTTCTTCTGACCAATACCGAGAGCATCGATCCTTCCACTCAGATCTTTGTACATGGCGTCCATCTTGCCATTGAAGGTCACTGTGATCTGCTGCTGTCCTTGAACGAGTGTTTCAAGCATGGCCTCAATCTTGTTCTCTGATGTCTTAGCAGTCACAGGCTCGTAAGAAGGACTTCCGTAGTTCCTGGTGTAACCACTGTTCTGGGCAGGTTTCTGGTTGAATCCTCCTTGCTGGAAGTTGTTGTTGAAGCTCCGATTGTTGCTGAATTGGTTCCTCTGTCCCTGAAAACCAGAACCACCAATGTAGTTGACATCTTCTGCTTAATTTTCATTGAAAACCTCAACATCTTCAGCAAAATGAACAGCCTTTGTTGTCTTTCCCAGTAGAAGACTGTGCATAGAATCCAACTGAGCCTTAAACTCGGCGATCTGCGATCCATCATGATTACCAGGCAGCTTCTTGCGCTCGAAATCTGCACTCTTTGTGCTGCTGCTAGATGCAAAGTTCTCAATCAACACATAGGCGTCCTCAGGATATCTGGTGTTGAAATTACCATTGCTTGAAGAGTCCAGAGCCATCTGATACCTCCAATCTACTCCTCGAAAGAAGATACCCAGCAGCTGCACATTAGAGTATCCGTGATGTGGACAATCTCTCTGGTACGATCTGAATCTTGTCCAAGCAGCCTTTAACGCTTCAGTAGGTCCTTGAGAAAAAGTGGAGATTTTATTCCTCAGATCTTCAGATCGTCCATCATCGTAGAAATTAATCAGAAAGGCCCTCTTAGTGTCCTTCCAATTAGTTAGCGATCCAGGAGGTAGCTGCTTCAGCCAGTAAGTAGCTTCTCCACCTAGAGAGTAGGGGAAAAGCTTGCAGAAGAGATAATCGTAGGACACTCCATTGCTCTTGATGCTAGTGACCAAGTCCTCGAACCTCTCCACATGGTCCATTGGATGTTCATGAGGAAGACCATGAAAGAGATGCTGTCCCACTAGAGTGTAGTAAGCAGGTTTCAACTCAAAGTCGTTCCTCTCGAACGCAGGAGGACGAATCGCTGACCGATTGGCGAAAAACTGATTTGGCCTGTTGTACTCACCAATCGTTCTTCCACGATTAACCACAGCATTGTTCGCGTTCCCAGCGACATTCTCAGCAACAACGGGAGCAGGTGGAATAACGATCTCCTCTCCATTAAGACGTTGTCCTTGCTCATTGCACAAATGACCCTCTTGGTCTCTGTAAGCTCCATCTGCATCACGAACCAACCCAACTTGATTGTTGTTCATCTTAGCTGATTTCTTTGCTTTCATGTTTGTGCGTTCCACGTGTGCTAGCTGTTCCAGTGATAGATTAATTAGCGGAGTGCTCTTTTTGCTTCTGGTTTCTCGATTAGGCATGCACCTGAAAACAGAAGTAAAGAGCGTAAGTTACTGAAATTGACGACGGGTATCGACCGATACTCAAGGGTATCGATCGATACTCGGGCGATTTAGACGAATTTCTTAGCTAAAATCTAATGGCGAATTGAGTCCCCGGCAAAAAATTGATATGCTCAATTTAATACCCTAAATAGTACTAAAGCAGTTGCTGCAGTAAATCAGGGGTCGAACACAAGAACTCAGTTATCACACAATAGATTGTATAGATTCGAAACACGCTAAATCAAAAGATGTAATTGAAAAACAAGATTGCAAGTAAAGCGTTTGTAAATTCAGTTGGAGGAATATAGGCTCAGGGTATTTCTCAGGAAATCAATGAATGCAGCTAAATTAACTAACATGATTCAGATTAAGCACGGTTCTAGAACTCAAATCACTAAAATATAATTAACCAACTCTCGTTGCGAAAACTATCTAAATCTAAATCCTAGGAATTCCAAATCTCTTTGCGAATCCTAAATTCTAAATCAGCTTTAATATCAGGTTTGATATGTTCACAAATTAATTAAACCAAATCTCTTTGCGAATAATCAATTTGCTCACCTAGGTTCTATCAGGTAATTAATCGCACTCTCGTGCCTAATCAATTATCCTAAGATCTAAGTTCTAGGTGATCAATCTAGAATTAGCTTTGAGAACAACCTAAGGTGAAGAACTAATTCAGATAATGAATCCTAACAGATAATCAACCTAGCATTCAAAGAAATCCCTATGAGAAAACCCTAAACCTAACAGGTGATCTACTCAGACATGGAAATTGAATCAATAAACATGACTGAATAAATACTCAAATAAAATAAGAAAGAGTAACAAGATGTTTGAGATCTGAATCTCGGACGAAGGGAAATTCAGACTTTGCTCTCTTCTCACCAAGTTCTCTCATAAACCAAAACAAAATAAAGCATAGCCTAAACAGGTGGCTGTAAAATCCTATTTATAACCTAAAACACGAATTGGGGTCTTCTTGTAATTATTAAAGACTTCTGGGCACTTTTGCAATTCCTCAAATCTTCATTAAGTCGCGTGTCATAGTCATGCTGCGATGGGTATCGATCGATACCAGGGGGTATCGATCGATACCTGACGTGAAATCAGATACTCAGCGACACGAACTTCAGCCTTGCTCCAAACTGCTCCAGAAAGCTCCAATACTTCCAATAATGCTCCAAACGTGCTAAGACCTGTAAAAGACTCTAAAAGACTACAAAACACTAGAAAGACTCTATAAAAGGGACTTATATCATGGCTTAAATAGGGTAAAAACCATGATATATCAGTTAGTTTCACCAAGTGTGGAAGAAGATTATGCGAAATCTGATGATCAGTTAGAAGATAGCATCAACAATTCAAGTGTTGGACACCTCGAGTTTGCTAATCAGTTGGTCTCGCATCAAGCTCCAAGTCCGATTTCAGCCTCAACTGTTTCGGTTTTGAATGAGTTCCAACAAGTTTTTGCTGTTCTAACAGGCTTGCCTCCAATGCGTGGAAGGGAACATGACATTGATCTGTTACCTGTGATTTTTTATGCTGCTGTTATGAACTTTATTGGCCGCCAAGTTTATGATATAACGCCTTCTTTGGGAACGCCAACGAAGCAATTGTTGAAGAAACAAAAAATTTCCCAAATGTTGGAGTTTTAAGTTCAAAAATATCTCCAACATGAACGTCCATAACAATTGGATCCTGGTTATCATTGAGGATTCTGATACAGAACATGGAAAGGGAGTGGTGGGGACTTGCAAGGTTCTTGTCCTTATCAATATGCATAGAATGAGGCCACAACAGGTTCTACATCACCTTATGACTAGAGGAAACAACCAATATTTCATTCATGATTACAATATTCAGGTTGGATTAATGTGGCGAGGAAAGAAATCTAAGTGTTGGAGAAATATGAGACAACCTCACTTGTCAAGGATGATGTGCAAAATGAGGATGATGTATGATTTAAGAAGGCTGCTACAGTTTTTATATGGCAAGATGAAGCACAGATGGAAATCTAAGAGACTGCATTCATTTTCAGGACTGATGGAGTTGAGTTTGATGAGTTTTCTGTCCATTACATGGAGTGACTTATTGGAATCAGTTTATGGCCTTTTGGAAGACACTAAGGGTCACCATAGTATTGTTGAGAGGGTGCAATACCCACTTGTGTCACGATGGCTGGGTAAATTGGGAACGAAACTCATTGAAAGCTGCCTAAAACATATTATCATTGTTATTGGGGGATTCCAAATGAAGCAGAAATGGAGATTTAAGCTCACACACCCAATTTCTGCGTTGGAATTGCATTTGGACAGTGTTATGAATACTATTGGTGCTGCAAATTGTTGGAATTGCATATACATGGGATGACTTTTCACATTGACTTTTGGTTATTCACATGAGGATCAGCTCATCGAGAAGGGGTATAAGGTGAAATTTCAACAACAATATCTGCATCAGATGCTTGCTAACAATAAGAAGGCAGATTTTGCTCACACACAGGGAGATTTACTGCGAACATCTGCATCAATTCAACGGAAGGATGTCCAAAACGAGAGTTGCATATTTCATGAGGCCTGTCATTGTGTTCAACCTGAGCCAAATGGAAACGTTTATCATGCGTGGCATCGTTGGAAGAACAAAGTACGTTTCTCTTGTACCGGATCCTGTCAACGTATGCGAGCCAAGGACCAGTATTGTGTCTTATACTCCGTCAATTCATTCACTCCAAGCTTGAGGACAGGCTTTTCTAAAGGGGCGGGTATTGATACGTTCCTCATATCCAAATACAAGAGAAATGGGAAAAGGCTCTACTTCTACCAGAAGGTTTTCTGTTTGTAGTTTTGGATTATAAATAGGAGAGTCCAGAGTTTTAGAGTCTTTATGCTTATTGTGTTGTAAAATTGAGTAGTCGACATGAGACTTTCAATGGAGGCGATCACCATGAGATCGACCTAGACCGTGAGCATCTTGTAATCGTTACGTATATTCAATAAAGAGGAGTTCCGATCATCGAACTCTATCATGGTCACATATTGGGTGCTGAGTGGAATGTCTGTCCTTTCAGGCACATGTAACCCTTTTATGGCTTTCACAACGTATGCGGGGCTGAGTAATTTATGCGAGATACACAAGGCATACAAAAGTGTCAATGTATTTGTCTCCTTTATCCAAAACACTGGTGGAAATGCTGATTCGGGGCTACATGGCGATAGTAGTCCTTTTATGTTCGTAAGAAAAGGAATAACTTACAAGGAAGGAGTTGGATTTTTCGGATTTGTGTCTCCAAAAACCAAGTCGTTTTGGGGTGCGAATTCATCGGAAGTAGAGGCTAATAAAACACTTGAAAACGCTACAACAAGTGTTTGGAATGCAATGCCGAGGATGGGTTTAGACAGTGTGATGAGAGGATCATACTATCAAAATGGGAGTCTAAAGAAATCTAGAAAATGTCTACTACATACCTTTGAAGAGGCATCTTCCGCAAGAATGGACACGCAACGACGAAAAGTGACATTTGATTGTACGAATGAAGAAGATTATACATTTTGTGGGAAGGAAGGAAGGCCGTTGCAGAGGAAAGAGTAATAAGTTTGGCATATGGGGAGGGGGGCATATGTTTTGAAGATGAGAAACAAGAATATGTGGATACCAACATTGAAAGAAACGAAGAGGATGATGATAATGCACTGAATGTGAATGATTATGATGGGAATGTTGATGATGAAGAAGAACTTGGAGAAGGGACAAGTGGTGAAGATATTGACGGTGATTCAGATGAGTATGACTATGACAAGTGGACTTATCTTATAAACATGGAGTATGGAGTGGGAGCAAGCGAAGCTGAGGAGGTATGGAATCGTAAGAATGTGAATGAATATGATATATGTGTACCAGACACACATGAATGTGAGACCAGCCCTACACAGATAGATTACAGTGGTAATGCATGTGTTTATTTGGGGCGCACCTTTCAAAACATATATGCGAAAATTAGAGAAGACGAATGGTATTATGTCACAGATACGACACCCGTATTTGATGAATTTAGCGTAGCACCGCGAGATCGTGGCGATGTAGATATCAAAAATAAGGATGTTGCAATATATAAATGAAGGTTATTCAAGACAAAGAAAGGGTGCCAAATGACGAGGGCCATTTATGCAATAAAGAGACTATTCCATTTCAAACAGCATTGATCAACCAATCATAACTTTTTTTTAGGTGAATTTATCCTAATTGCGATCGGTATGTGTTTACAAAGGTAGTTGCAAACTCCAATTATTTTGAAATACGAAATGCATCATTGCAATTGAATGATTTGCCAGACGAAATGAAAGACATCATCGTCCATCAGGTGGCAGTTATGTGGATTCAAGAATTTAGGAGGTTGATGTGCGGTAAACGTTCCTAGTTTTACTACTAAGAAACAACTGCAAGTGTATAACAATCACGATAGTATATTAAGGGATCGAATCCACAGACACTGGTGTATTTAGGACTTCTAATAATTTTAATATTGTGTCTAGACTTATTAAATTTCAGGAGTATGTGTTAGGGTTTGTAGCGAGCAAAATGCGTAAACAAAACAAAAAATAAACGGTGAAAATGCAAAGATTAAAAACGTTGGGCAGCAGGGAATTCTATGGGGTTCATGGATCGAATCAAACTAGCAGTTAGTTAGGATTTAAAACGACTTAGTCGACATGTTCTTGAACTCGAACACGAAATTGTATTAAATCTAATCTCGTAGCACATAATACCTATATCTAAATAACTTAGCTACTCAGCTTTCGTTGGTAACTACGCAGACTTATAGTGTAATGGCTCGCCTACTCTAGTTCAGGTTAAAGTCAAGTTCATTAACGTTAACAAAGCTCTATAAGTATGCTTCCGTATCTTATAGCGTAATTGCGCGCCTACTCTAGTTCAAATTAATAAATTATGCACGTTGGGGGTTTTATCTTCTTAGATAGGTCACTAGGTGATCAATCAAGGAACATGCATTAACGAACAAAAATATAAGGAATAACCTAATAAATTATCCTAAGTTTAACAACCTAATAAGATAGATCCATGATTAAACCCCTTCGAAAAACCCTTAAAACCCAACAAGTAAACTACTCAGACAAGGAATCGCAAAAAAATCATTAGATTAATAAGGAATTGCGAAAACAGTAGAGTAAATGAGATAAGATGGTTTCAAAATCTTCTCTATGAAGTATAGAGTTGAGATTTGCTCCCGAAGAACAAATAACGGAAAATGGATAAAAACTATGAAATCTCGAACTATGCTAGGTATGAAGTGATTATTGAAATGTGTCTTCTTTATGACGCCATAAACATGGATTTTATAGGGTCTTCTTGTCTCTTGAGGCGTCTAGGGTTCATCTTTGGCTAGAACAAGTTATGGATTTGAAGTGGGCTTGCAATTGGGTCTGATCCAGGATGAACTGAACCTGGCCACGACTTGATGTCTCCTGCCGCGGGCGCGAGCCCTCTAGTCGCGGCCAAGCTGCATTTTTCTTTTTCTGCTTCATTTCCGAGACAGCTTGACATTTCTTCAGTATTTTTCATGATTCTTGAGATTGAACCGTTGGATCGTCCTCAAATCATTTGGTCATACAGTAAGAAGATCTTCATTTGATGTGGAATTTCTGATGGTCCAAGTTTGTCCAAGAACGGGGTTTTGCTCCAATTTGCATTGCTTTTTGCCCAAATTTCCTGAAAAGACTCTTGAAACTCCAAAACACTGAAATCACTTGAAAACTATTAGAAACCTAGTTAAAACATATGCAAAAGATCTTGAAATGATATCAAAAAGGTGTAAAAATGGGTTATATCAACTCACACAAACTTAGATTGTCCTCGAAGAAAATAGAAATCAAAGTTCGAAAAGAAGATTGAAAATCACGGGAACTCACAAAGCTCAGAGACCGTCCTTCTAAACCATAATCATCCGAACTACATCCATCTAAACTCAGTCTAGAAAATTCTCACCAAAGTACAAGCGTCGCTAATCCACGATATCCGTCATGCGAAATCGAAACTATCTAGACTCAAATTCTAGACAACTAGCTCTCTATGTTAATTAAAGTTTGCTTGAACTTCTCATCAGAAGGACTAACCAAGACCAACGATGCTAGGTATCAAAAGCGTTTTAGAGGTGAGGTTAAAAGTGTTTCGGGTTACCATTTTCGCCAGAAGATGCAAAATATCATGCAAAACGGCAAGAGAAGAAGGACCTATTGATAACCACAATTTCCAGCCACTTCTTCATTCGCATAGATATTGCTGCAAATTCCTCCTTTCCGGTAACAGAACTTTTCTGCAATTTCCCTAGACTTAGGTTTTTCCGCGGGATTTGAAATGAATGGCATATAAACTTCTCACGAACAAACCAAGGCTTGCCTTCTTAAATATTTTGGCCAAATAAGACTCTTTTAGGGTTTTGATTCCTTCCCTTTCGGTTTTCACATTTTTTTCCTTTTCGATTTTTTTTTTTTTTGCGAAAGGGGAAACTTCATTTTGGGAAAGAGTCTTAGGGGCACAAAATTTACCGTTAGATTTTAGATTTCCAAGGCAGAACCAAGCTCCTTTTGTTGTCGATATCACCTTTACCACATATGTCTAGTCTTCGGTCTTCGAGTGACTGAAAACTATGTGGTTCATGATATTTTCTGACGTTTTTGCACATATCTGCACATAAGAAAACAAGAGAGAATGCATGAGGTTTAAAAAATGGTTAAGGTTTGGGTAAGGTACCAACTAAAAGTGAGCTGGTCATTCATGTACAACAAGGAGTTGTGAAAAAGGATAAGATATCATTGTCTCGCCTAAAACATTTGATAAGAAAATTAGGTCAGATTAAGTCCATTTAAAATAGAGCTAGTACATCATGCCCGATATAGTCTTTCTAATTTGAATTCTTCTGGGGATGTCGCATCGCAAGTATTCTATCTATCGCCTAGTATAGAACTGAATCTCGAAAGAGTTGTCACGATGATATTCTCATATTTTATCTCTTTTAAGCATCCATTTAGCTTAGGTTTTGTCTCTTTTGCATATGATCTCATAGCATTTCTTTAGTATTTTGTTCTCATATAGAGTTAAGAGAGTTTACACTAGGTTCTAGAGAATCTTGAATCATTTGAGTTTTTCTAGGTACTTAGAGACGTTTTGGAGGTAATTGGAGTGATGGAGCAAAACCGAAATGCAAAAGTCACCCAAGGTGTCTGAAAGATATGGCCAGACGAAGAGTTTCAAATCGGATTTAGCTTCGATAGTCTTCATGACAATGATGCACAAATGAGTTATCTGTCGTCTGGAATGGTTTCAGATCATTTGGATATGTGGTTCAGGAGATATGACAATTTTACCAAGGACGTGTCTGTCTGGCACGCGAAACCTCCACACTGGCCCACTCACACCGCCCCAACTCCACCCGGTGTTGAACCAAACCTTGGACAGGGAGAATACCGTCCAAGCACACCGGCAGACTTCCGCCAGTTGTGGAAGCCCATGTCTCACACCGACCAAGCACACCGGCCAACATCCGCCAGGTGTGGAAGCCCATGTCTCACACCGGCCAAGCACACCGGTTGACTTCCACGAGGTGTTGAAGCCCATGTCTCACACCGGCAAAGCACACCGGCCGACCTCCTCCAGGTGTTGGGACTCGGCCCAGCCATCTATATAAGGCCTTAGACCTAATTTTTAGAGGGGATCTTATCTTCTTTTCTCTTTTTTTGAAAACTCTTTCCTTTGATGGTTCTTAGCAAAGTTTGTAAGAGATATCTTGAAGATTAATGCAATTTGAAGTTTTATTTCTCTAATCTATCTCTTTCTTAATCTCTAATCATGATTAACAACACTTCTTTCATAAGATTTGGTGTGTTTCACATGATTAATGAGTAGTCTTTTTGAGAACACATGATCTTTGATGTCTAGGTTATAGATGCTTGTTTTCCTTCTCTATTTAGTGTTCATAATACTTGATTAGCTTGAGAAAGTTAATTTAGACCTTAGAGAATGTCACGCCCAACCCACAAGGTGTTCGATGAAATTCTCCAAATAGATAAATAGAGGTTTTGCTTGTTTAACATATGAGAGTAGATGTTTAAAGAGTATTTTGGTTGATTGATCTTGTTATTAATGTTTGGTAATTGCTTTTTCACAAATGAGAGTTTGTTCTTGACTAAATGATGAGCAAAGAGATTAGTGCCAAGAGAGTGAATTAGTCTTAATTAAAGATCTAGACTTAAGGATTAGCATTTGTTTAATTGCTTGGATATCATAGATTAGCTATTAGATCCCCTAATCAATAACCTCACCCAAGGATTCCCTTTTTATTATCATATTTCTTAATCTTGTTTAGTGCTTGCTTAGCTTGTTTGCTTTCTTGTCATATCTTTATTTTTATTGGGATCATTAGATAAAACCTTATTTAAAATGGCTTAGATTAAGTGATCTCTTGCATTCCTAGTGTGTGTTCTTTGTGCCTCCTTGGATTGATCCCCAATTGCTACAACGATAGCATTTGGGTATTTAATTGACATCGATAAGATTGGAGCACCATTGCATAGTGAGAGTGATTTGTCTCAAGTTCCATAACACCAAAAGTTCATCAAAAATATACTTGAGAACCGAGAGAAAGTGGAAGAGCTTATGGCAGTCTTTGATTCACCAAGCATAACAATGGTTGAGCCTAAGTCTATCCCCAGGTTTGGAAATCCCGGTAAATTCTCCATCTCTTTCTCTCTTGGAGACTTGAAGATAGATGATGCTTTGTGTGACTCGGGTTCGAGTGTGAACGTCATGTCTTTGTAGATGGTTAAGAGTCTTGGGATCAAGAGTATGGAAGATTACCCATCCACCATCACGTTTGGAGATTCTTCTTCAAGGAAGCCGCTTGGCCTTGTTGAAGACTATCCTCTCAAGATTGGTGAGTGTCTTGTACCAACGGAATTCATTGTTATGGAGATAAGACAAACCAAAAAGCTCTCTCTCCTTCTTGGGACTCCATTCTTCAATACCGCCGGTACAAGTATGGACTTCATAAACAAGAGGGTAATGCTCAAGAACGTGGATGATAAGCTTTTTTACCCTATGAATCCTCCATCAAATGGGCGTTGTGGTGCAATTACAATTGTGGATGATGAGATTCGTGTTGAAAGAATTTGGCTTCACCCCCAAGAGCTTGTAAAAAGAAGGTAGATTCTCATGGAAAAGAATCTTTGGGTTATGGTAATGATGAGGACAAGACCATGCTAGACCCGCCTTCATATGGATAGGGAGGTAAGACGGATTTACTGAAGGTATGTCCGTCTGGCCGAGAGAAGATGATACCGTCCAAATAACCGACAAAATGAAGGCCTTCCGATATGAATCAACTCAAACGGTATACATAAGAGTTGTAGAGGGACGAGTTAGCTGTCTACAGGAGTTGGATTCAGGTCATTCAGATGTCAGGTTCATGAGTTATAATCGATCCACTGAAGACGTACTAAAGACTTGACCGGGTCAAAACCAGGTTTGTTCTGGGTTGACCCGGTCCGACCCAAACTCATTTAAATATTTAAAACCCTATTTTTTTTAGATCTAAGCTTTCTTTTCCTAGAGTTGAGTTTTCTCCCAAACTCTTCTTATGATGATTTTGGATGGATCTTCATCATTCATGCCACTCTAGTGAATGATTCTTCAACCTATCTTTATATTATGTTTATTTAATCTTTGTTCTTTATCTTTATGTCTCTTTTTCTCTTGTGTTCTTCTTTGTTCTTCATGTTTAGGCTTTAGACCCCTTTTTGTTGGATCTTAGATTTAGCTTGATTTTGATGGTTTGATTGTTGATTCTTATTGCTTATGTTCTTAATCCTTGCTTTCCTTTCTTGTTTAGTGTTCTTAATGCTAGGTCTAGCTTGAGAAAGTAGATCTAGATCATAAGGCATTTCATGCACACCAAGTGTTTGATGAAATGCTTTGATGAACTATTCAAGGGATTTATGCTCCTAGCCTAAGAGATTAGTTGTCTAGGGTGTATTTTGGTTGATCTTGTTTATATTCTTAATGCTTGCTAATAAATGATCCACAAATGAGAGTTTGCTAATGGATTGAGTGATTAGCATAGTGATTAGTTGCTTGAGAAAAAACTAATCAAGATTAGTGATCTTAACCTAAGGATTAGCATTGATTGTGTGCATTAGCATCATTAGTTAATTGTCTTGATGATTATGTGATGATGATTTAGGTTGATCTTTGTTAAATATTTCACCTAGGTTGGTTCTTAATGCTAGATTTAATAAGATAAACCAAAGTTTAGAACTACACCTAGATTAGGTAGCTCTAGTTGGCGTGACAAACCAATCTAGAGCTACACCTAGGATTTATGGTCTCATCCCATGCATTAGGGAGAGATTCGAGTAAACGGTGTTAGTTCTAGATTAGATTTATCTATTCGAGTCTTGAACTTAGGCATTTCACTCCTAACCCGAGTTTAAATGAATTCCTTGAACTGAACCTTTTGTGAGCTTTTCTTGCCTAGCCTACGAGAGTTGATGTCTGGGGTTTGTTGAACTAATTGGGATTGGATCTTAATGCTTGTTAATCATCTTATCACAAACGAGAGTTTGATCTTGATTTGGTGATTAACAAAGTGATTAGTGCCACGAGAGTGGACTAGTCATAATTGTGAATCCCATGTTCTAGGCTAATGTTTAATGCAATTTTTATCATCATTATTTGATTGTTAATCATTCATTTGATAGTTCATTCCATGATCCAACACTTATATTTTTGTTTTCTTTCTTGCATTTTACATTCTTAATCTAAAAATATAAAACCCAAAAACATTTGCTCTAGCTTAGGAAGATTTATGTATTCCTAATGCTTCAATCTTAACCTCTTTGGTTCGACATCTTAAATACCACAATGACATGCGTGGGATTTGAGTAATTGACTAGTAAAAATCCTACTATCAATTTGGCGCCGTTGCCGGAGAAGTTTAGCATTGATCATTAGGATTTTGATTATTCTTAATACTAGAGCTTTTTATTTTCTTTTGTTGCTAATCTTTTCACTTTTCGTGTGAGTTTCATGAAGGGAGTGACAATGAGGAAGCAACCGTCAAGCTAGTGACGTTAAACGCACCCTTTGGGGACCT
The DNA here is from genome assembly GCA_002933935.1 of Eutrema yunnanense. Taxonomy (NCBI): domain Eukaryota; kingdom Viridiplantae; phylum Streptophyta; class Magnoliopsida; order Brassicales; family Brassicaceae; genus Eutrema; species Eutrema yunnanense. Next base: position 207,907 of record PKML01030684.1, read on the forward strand.
CTCCGAGCCTATCCCTTGTCAAGCTTGAGACACAAAACAAGCAAATCAATAAGGGTCTCTTGGGTCAAAGGTCGTGGTATGTGATGAAAGGAGGGATCGACCACAACATGTCACACTCCTCTCCCCCTCCATCCTTTTCCAAGGTAAAACTCCAAACTTTGTACATAGTATTTAGAATCATATATTCTTTCCTTCTTTCATGCATTGTTTAGCTCTCTCTTAAGCTTCTATTACACAAGGGACTGTGTAATTTAAGTTTGGGGGAGGGTTTGTGTGTTATCTAACATCGTTTTTGGTGTTCTTATTTTGATCTTTTGCACCTTGAGTCTCATGGATATCATGCATTTTCAACAAATTTGAAATTTTAGAACTTTTATGCATTCCATATAGGATTGAGTCTAGATACATAGCATATAAGGTAGCTTTGCATGAGCATTAGGAGCAATGATAGATTTGTCCTTGTAAAGTACCTTATTAAGAGCCTAGTGCAATGCCATTGTTGCTAGTTACTTGATGCTTTGATCTCGTGTAGAAATTAAGAACGAACCGTGCTTTGATCTCATGTCTTATTGTTCTTGCTTTGATTGAAACAAACATTGACTTGAATTCAACCTCATCTAAGTGATAACCATAAATTTGACTTGTAAATATTATGTTTGTGCAATCTAGAATGAATTCGTGGATCACCTATACATAATTGGATATTCTTTCTCCTTTTTGCCACTCATGCTTATCCAAGTAGCCATGTCCCATCATTGGAATGGTTTCCCCTACCCTAACCTTAGCCTTTTTTCAAGCCATTGTTATTAATGTGTGAATTGAGAGGCCTTTCTTTCGAACAAACTTGGCAAAACGTGTTAGGTTAAGGGCGACAAGAGGGAATTCTCATGTAGATATAGCTCCAACATCTCGGAGTTAATCTAGGAATAGGCTAGTTAAGATGGCGGTTCTTGGTTCAAGTTTGGGGGCACGGTTTTAGACTTGGTGAATGTTTGAGAATGGATTGTGGAATGGAAAAGAAGAAAAGGAAAAAGGAAATAGGGGATCGGATTTGTGTAGATTGGTTGGTGCAAAAATCATAAGACCAGCTCTAAAAGATAAGATAGCCTCAAAAGATAGAAAGGAAAGAAGAAAGCCAAAAAGGCCAAAGCATCAAAGAATGAGAAGAGGCGTGAACCAAAAACAAAAAAAGAAGAGCTAGATCACAATAAAGGAGCACCAAACCATGAAAGAACAAAGAAGAAGAAGTGATCCCCGAATGAGAAGAAGGTGAAATGAAAAGACAAGAAACATGTGGGTTTGAGAAGGCAAAATGCCTCAAGATAAAAAGGGTAGCTTAGGATGTGGGCATAACGGGTTAGAAGCTTTAGGTTAGAGATACTCTAGACATTTGGGTAGATGAGAATTCTCCCTTGTATGCATATGTTGCCTTTTACCTTTAGCATTTTGCTAAAGTTTGTTCATTTCGTGAGAGATCTTGTACCTAATTACCCATGCATGGTAATTAGATCACCTTCATCTCATAACCTTACCCTTAGCCAAACGAATTCATTTGATCTTGCATAAACATGATTCACACCGGTTACACTTAATCAATGTCAAGAGGTTGGAAGATATGAAAGTTTGTGTAGGTTGAGATTCGAATGTAAGTCATGCAAGGATAAGTATGGCTAGTCACTTTTGAGTAAGTTGTTTGATCGCATCAAGAAGTTTGCAACTTGGACATTGGGCTCAGATTCTTTTTATGGCACATTTGGATTTGAGCTCCCATTTCTAGTCTTCTCCTCTTCTTTATTCTTGTTTGCTTGAGGATAAGCAAAGGTTTAAGTTTGGGGGAATTGATAAACCCATATTTTACATCTTCTAGCATGCATATTATTTGGTGTTTTGTGTCTCATGCATGTCTCTCGCATAGCTTTTATAGCATTTAGGTATTTATTAGAGTAATATGTGTTTGCATTAGGTCTTAGTGAGTTTTGCATGCATTTGGAGTGTTTTTAGGTGTCGTGGAGACAATTGATGATGTTTGGAGTTATGGAGCATAAGAGGAATGCAAAGTCCATCCGAGACGCCGGAAAGATGTAGCTGGACGAAGGCCCTACGATATGAATCAGCCTTGAAGCTCTGCATAGGAATTTCAGAGGAGTGAGTCATCTGTCTACAAGAGTTGAATTCATGCCATTTAGACGTCTGGTTAAGGAGTTACCGCGGATTTACTGAGGACGTCTCCGCCTGGACAAGACTTTCCCTCATCCCGGCTCAGCGTCCCGGCTCCACACCGCCCGGTATTGCATTTTCCCTCGGACAGGGAGTTTCCCGGCCTCCCGTCCCGGCTCCACACCTCCCGGTGCCACAACTTCCCTCACCGAAGACTCCCCATCCCAGCCAGAAGCCGCCTGGTGCTACATCTCTCGTCCTAAGTGTCTTAAAGATGTGGCTATACGGGGACCTTAAAATCCGATTCAGCTTCACCTCCATTCATAGAAGTTGTAGAGGAGTGAATAAGCTTTACACAGGAGGTTAATTCGGGTTATTTAGACGTATGGATAGGGAGATAAGACGGATTTACTGAAGGTATGTCCGTCTGGTCGAGAGAATATGACACCGTCCAAATAACCGGCAAAACGAAGGCCTTATGGTATGAATCAACTCAAACATTCTTCGTAAGAGTTGTAGAGGGACGAGTTAGCTGTCTACAGGAGTTAGATTCAGGTCATTCGGTTGTCAGGTTCAGGAGTTATGACCGATTCACTGAATACGTACCAAAGACTTGACTGGGTCAAAACCAGGTTTGTTCCGGGTTGACCCAAACTCATTTAAATATTGAAAACCCTATTTTTTTTAGATCTAAGCTTTCTTTTCCTAGAGTTGGGTTTTCTCCCAAACTCTTCTTATGATGATTTTGGATGGATCTTCATCATTCATGCCACTCTAGTGAAGGATTCTTCAACCTATCTTTATATTATGTTTATTTAATCTTTGTTATTTATCTTTATGTCTCTTTTTCTCTTGTGTTCTTCTTTGATCTTCATGTTTAGGCTTTAGGCCAATTTTTGTTGGATCTTAGATTTAGCTTGATTTTGATGGTTTGATTGTTGATTCTTGATGCTTATGTTCTTAATCCTTGCTTTCCTTTCTTGTTTAGTATTCTTAATGCTAGGTCTAGCTTGAGAAAGTAGATCTAGATCATAAGGCATTTCATGCACACCAAGTGTTTGATGAAATGCATTGATGAACTATTCAAGGGATTTATGCTCCTAGCTTAAGAGATTTATGCTCCTAGCTAGTTGTCTAGGGTGTATTTTGGTTGATCTTGTTTATATTCTTAATGCTTGCTAATCAATGATCCACGAATGCGAGTTTGCTAATGGATTGAGTGATTAGCATAGTGATTAGTTGCTTGAGAAAGAACTAATCAAAATTAGTGATTTTAACCTAAGGATTAGCATTGATTGTGTGCATTAGCATCATTAGTTAATTGTCTTGATGATTAGATGATGATGATTTAGGTTGATCTTTGTTAAATCTTTCACCTAATTTGGTTCTTAATGCTAGATTTAATAAGATAAACCAAAGTTTAGAACTACACCTAGATTAGGTAGCTCTAGGTGGCGTGACAAACCAATATAGAGCTACACCCTAGGATTTATGGTCTCCTCCCATGCATTAGAGAGAGATTCGAGTAAACGGTGTTAGTGCTATATTAGATTTATCCATTCGAGTCTTGAACTTAGGCATTTCACTCCTAACCCGAGTTTAAATGAATTGCTTGAACCGAACCTTTTGTGAGCTTTTCTTGCCTAGCCAACGAGAGTTGATATCTAGGGTGATTAGTGAAGTAATAGGGATTGGATCTTAATGCTTGTTAATCATCTTATCACAAACGAGAGTTTGTTCTTGATTTGGTGATTAACAAAGTGATTAGTGCCACGAGAGTGGATTAGTCATAATTGTGAATCTCATGTTCTAGGATAGTGTTTAATGCAATATTTGTCATCATTATTTGATTGTTAATCATTCATTTGATAGTTCATTCCATGATCCAACACTTATATCTTTGTTTTCTTTCTTGCATTTTACATTCTTAATCTAAAAATATAAAACCCAAAAACATTTGCTCTAGCTTAGGAAAATTCATGTATTCATAATGCTTCAATCTTAACCTCTTTGGTTCGATATCTTAAATACCACAATGACATGCGTGGGATTTGAGTAATTGACTAGTAAAAATCCTACTATCAATTTGGCGCTGTTGCCGGGGAAGTTTAGCATTGATCATTAGGTTTTTGATTCTTCTTAAGACTAAAGCTTTTTATTTTCTTTTGTTGCTAATCTTTTCACTTCTCTTGTGAGTTTCATGAAGGGAGTGACAATGAGGAAGCAACCGTCAAGCTATTGACGTTAAACGCGCCCCATGGGGACCTCCCCGAGCCTATCCCTTGTCAAGCTTGAGATACAAACAAGAAAATCAATACGGGTCTCTTGGGTCAAAGGTCGTGGTATGTGATGAAAGGAGGGTTCGTCCACAACATGTCACACTCCTCTTCCCCTCCATCCTTTTCCAAGGTAAAACTCCAAACTTTGTACATAGCATTTAGAATCATATCTTATTTCCTTCTTTCATGCATTGTTTAGCTCTCTATTAAGCTTCTATTACACAAGGGACTGTGTAATTTAAGTTTGGAGGAGGGTTTGTGTGTTATCTAACATCATTTTTGGTGTTCTTATTTTGATCTTTTGCACCTTGAATCTCATGCATATCATGCATTTTCAATAAATTTGAAAGTTTTGAACTTTTGTGCATAGCATATATCATGGTTTTTACCCCTTTTAAGCCATGATATAAGTCCGTTTTATAGAGTCTTTCTACTATTTCGTAGTGTTTTAGATTTTTTGACAGGTTTTAGCACGTTTGGAGCATAATTGGAGATATTGGAGCTTTCTGGATCATTTTGGATCAAAGCAGAAGTTCGTGTAGCTGAGTACCCGATTTGAAGCCTCAGTATCGATCGATACTGACTAATATCGGTCGATACTCATTGAAGCAGACATGACCCGCGACTTTTCCAAAAGTTGAAGAATTGCAGAATTGCCCCAGAAGACTTTATTATTTACAAGAAAACCCAAAATGTGACTTAGGTTATTTATTAGGATTTTACAGCCACTTTGATGGCTACACTTTCATTACACTTGATTTTACTTTGGTTTTTTGGAGAGACAACTCTGAACTCCTGTTTCTTATTGATTTCTTTGATGATCTATTCAATCATGTTATTTTCATTATCCATGTCTGAGTAGATCCACTTTAGGTTTAGGGTTCTCATAAGGGTTTTCTCTGAATGCTAGGTTGATTAGTTGAATAGGATTCACCATCTGAATTAGTTCTTCACCATAGGTTGTTCTCAAAACTAATTCTAGGTTGACGAATCTGTAACTTAGATCTTAGGATAATTGATTAGGCACGAGAGTGCGATTAATTACCTGACAGAACCTAGGGTGAGGAAATTGATTATTCGCAAAGAGATTTGGTTTAATTGATTTGTGAACATATCAAACCTGAACTTTAAAGATGGTTTATTCTTAGGAATTTGCAAAGAGATTTGGGATTCTGAAGTTTAGATTTAGATAATTTTCGCTACGACAGTTGGTTAATTATAACTTAGTGATTTGAGTTCAAGAACCGCGCTAAATCTGAATCTTGTTAGTTAGTTTATCTGCATTCATTGATTTCCTGAGAAATACCCTGAACCTATCTTTCTCTCATCGATTTTACAACTCTTTTACTGTTATTTGCTTTTTGTTTCATCTGAATTGCTTAACTTAATTCGATACTATTCAGTCTATTGTGCGATTTCTCTGAATTCTTGTGTTCGACCCCTGATATACTGCATCAATTGCTTTAGTAATTTTTAGGGTATTAATTGGAGCATATCAAATTTGGCGCCGTTGCCGGGGACTCAATTTCGCCATTAGACTTTAGTTGTCGAGTTTCGACTAAGTTCGACGGTATCGATCGATACTAATCAGTATCGGTCGATACTCGTCGTTCTCTTTTGTTGATATCGATCGACACCACCCAGTGTCGGTCGATACTCAACGTGATTTTTGGTTACTTACGTGCCTTGCCTAGTGTTTTTCAGGTGTATGCCCACTCGCAAAACCAGGAGAGTAAAGAAGTCAGCAGAGATGAACAATCCAGTGGTATTAAGATTTGATGACGCTGGAGTTTTGATAGACCAAGAGGGTCAAGTGTGCAATGAGAGTAGGGCAGCGACTTGATGAAGCTGGAAACGTTATTGTCCATCCTGTTGTTGTTGGTGAGACTGTCGCGCCAGTTGGGCGCGTCAACGTTGGGAATGCTGCGGTTGATCGAGGTAGAACACTTGGTGAGCACATCAGACCTGATCAGTTCTATGCCAATCGAGTTGCGATACGCATCCCAACTTTTCAGAGGAATGACTTTGAGCTGAAGCCTGCATACTATGCTCTTGTGAGTCAGAATACTTTCCATGGCCTATCTCATGAACACCCCATGGATCATATCGAGAGGTTCGAAGATTTGGCCACTGGTATGAAGTACATTGGAGTGCCCAATGAGTTCCTTTTCTGGAAACTTTTCCCATACTCTCTTAGTGGGGATGCTGCTTATTGGCTGAAGCAGTTGTCTCCTGGTTCGCTAACTACATGGGATGAGACGAAGAATGCATTCCTGAACAATTTTTATGATGATGCGAGATCCGAGGAGCTCAGGAAGAAGATATCTCAATTTTCTCAAGGTCCAATAGAGGCACTCAAGGCTGCTTGGATTCGTTTCAAGCTCAGACTGCAGCAACTGTCAAGGATTTGATGGTTCATTCACATAACGAAGAGATTTCGGAAATCACCTCTGTGTCGACCGATACCCTCTTGTATCTTTTGGTTTAGCTTAATTCGAATCTATATAATCTATTGTGTGATTTCTGTGAGTCCTTGTATTCGACCCCTAGCTATACTGCAACTACTGCTTAGTACTTTTAGGGTATTAATTTGAGCATATCAGCAGGCTGGAGGAATTGATGGATCGCAGATGGCTGAAGTTCAAGCCAAGCTGGATCTTCTGATCGGGAAGTCGAAGAAGACTGTACAATTTGCTGATGGAGTCGATAATATCGGTGGAGATGAAGTGGAGGATGTTAACTACGTTGGTGGTTCTGGATTTTAGGGTCAGCAATTTGGGTACAACAATAACCGAAACTTCAACAACAACACTCAGCAAGGTGGGCACAAGTTTGAGGGGAACCAATCTGGTTTTGGAGCAAAACAATTTGCCCAGAAACCACTCCAGAGCAGTGACTTCACTCTCGAAATTATGGGAACTCTTCATACCAGGCCATCTCTCCAAAGTCCACAGAGAGTAAGATGGAATCCATGTTTGAACAGATTCTTCAGGGACAACAAAAGCTGCAAGTGGATTTCAATGGGAAGATTGACCATCTGTACACTGATCTGAATGGAAAAATTGAAGCTCTCAATGTTTCTCAGAGGAAGCTGGAAACTCAGGTTGCTCAGACTGCAGCAGCTGTGCAGAGGCAGGAAGGTTTTCTTCTAGAGAAAACTGAGAATCCAAGAGCACACGTCAATGCAATCACCTTAGGAAGTGCTAAAGAAGCCACTGCAGTGGTAAAAAAGGGTTTGGATGCAGGAATTTTCGACGATCCGGTAGAAGATGACGACTGGGATTTTGAAAATCCCCGTGTATCGATCGATACCAGCCAGTGTCGATCGATACCAGTCCAGACACCTGCACGAGTGGATCCAAAATCACGTGTATCGATCGATACTCCTTCTGTGTCGGTCGATACTGAGGCGCAAGTCGAGAAGGAACCAGAGATTGTCAAGGAGAGGGTGTACAAACCCATAATACCTTATCATATGCCTCGTAAGATGACAAAGAAGGAATGGGAGGACGCCAGATGCAAAACTATGCCTGATAAGTTGGTTGTGGAGCTTCCTTTTGTTGATGATATATCTGACGATGAGAATTCGAACACCACCCCTGTGTCGACTGATACTCCTTTGTATCGATTGACACACGCCCAAAGTTCTGCCAGGGACAATTCCAGAGCAAAAGCATCGATCGACACCACTCCTGTGTCGGTCGATACCAGTTTAGTTGCTGAAATGAAACCCGGTTGGAGTGCAGAAATGATTTAGAAACCTCAGATACCATGCCCCATGCCACTCAGACACCTCAGAGACCCCATTTCTCCAAAGCAGCTGCTTGGCTTTGAGAAGATGGTACGAAGGATTCCCCACACACTGACTTTTGAAGAAGCTCTAGAGTATCGCCCTCTGCTGAGTCACTTCCGAGATTGCAGAGAAACTCTGGAAGAGATCGAAGTACTCTTTATCAAGGCAAGAAGCAAGTCACTACCGCTGAAGCAGTTGACTAAGAGGGAAGATCCAGGAATATTCTCAGTTCCATGCTCTATCTCTGGAGTTAAATTCAAAGAGTTTATCGTTGACTCGGGGGCTGGAGTCAATGTCATGTCAAGGGAAATTGCAGAGAGATTGGGAGCTAATATTCATCCGCCCACGATATCTCTCACATACGCAAACTGTTCCACCTCATTTCCGCACGGTACAATACCTGATTTGATGATTACAGTAGGAGATTGTCTGGTTCCTACTGATTTTCAAGTTGTGGAGATGAGTGCAAGATCTACTACGCTGTTGATTCATGGAAGACCGTTCATGGCTACGGTTGGTGAGATTATGGATACACCAAGCAAGAGAATCTCGTTCTCGTACATTGACAAGGAGGTGTACTACGAAGCCATTCCTACTAGAGGAACTCCCAGACGTGTCTCTAGCATCGACGTTGTCACACGAGAGACGTTGGTAGTTGATCTTTTGGAAGAGCCTCCTGATTAGCCAATTGTCATTGACCTTCTAGATAGTCCTTCTGTCATCACCAAGAAAGACGTCAAAACATCTAGGGCAAAGAAGAAGGTGAAGAGCAAAGGAGTGAAGGGTGCTGCTTCTATGACTCTAATCCCTCAAGAGTATGATGGGGATTCGATTGAGTACAAGGTGAAGTGCAAAGGAACTTCAAAACCATTCTCTAAGGCTCGAGTTCTTCTTACTTCGGAGCTGAAAGAGAAAGGAAAGGAGTTTGTGGAGAGCATGTTGAGCAAAACTCTGATACTGGCGATGTCAAGCTGTGGAACTTGCATTGTAGTAAGTTCTCAATCTTCTCCTGACTGATCATCGGCGGTACAGTCAAGCTAATGACGTTAAACAAGCGCTTGGTGGGAGGCAACCCACTGGTGAGTCTATACATAAGTTTTTTCTTTTTATTTTTCGTTTTTGTGTCTTGTGTTTTCGTGTGAATCAGATGAAAAAGGTCTGTATCGACTGATACTATCACTGGTATCGGTCGACACCAGGCGAAACAGACGTTGCATCGACCAATGGTCTTTTTATCGATCGACACTACCCTAGTATCGGTCGATACCCAACGCGCATGTAACTTCTCTGATTTTTCACGTCTACAGTTAACTGTTTTGTTTTCTTTCACCACCTTTGGGCTAGATAACACTGGGGTCAGTGTTGTTTAAGTCTGGGAGAGGTAGTTGCTGACAGCGTTTTTGTTTTTCTTAGAGTCATAAAATAAAATAAAAAATTGTCGTTTTATTGAGTCAAAACTTGTTGGAGATTATGATCATGTGCTTGAGCCTATTGTTGTGATTTTGGTTTTGAGTGACCAGTGTTACAGGATCAATTCTAGATCGACTAATGAAAAATCCAAAGACTGACCAGTTGACTAGAAAACATCCATATCTCCAGCAGAGTTCTTCTAAAGCCTGAGCCAAATTTTTGCACTTCGTCAATGTGGTTAGTGTTCATAGAGCTTGATTCATCATTCATATCTGACAAAAGGAACCCATGTGTTTAAAGTAATGGTATCTCTCTCTCCCCTGTTATAAGTTGATAAATAAGAGCATAAAAGATGAAATGATTTTCTTCTGAGTAGAGGGCTAGGAAAATTTCCAGCGATCCCATTATTCTACTTAAGAGGGAATGATCACACAAAGGTTGAAATCGAGGTTAGAAAAATTTCCTGTGATACCACTATTCACCTAAGCCTTTGATACATAGAGATGGGAGAACCGGGGATTCGGTGGCAAACACCATCAATACTCGCGTTTCAGACCTTAATGTGTATATGCAGATCCAAAAAAGAAGAAAGAAAATGATAAGAAACAAGTCTGGGGGAGAGAAAACAATACCAAAAAGTGTGAAATTGGATGGTTCCTTGTCGTGATATTGTATGGGAAAGAATCTAGAAGGTTCTTGAACATTGGCTGCAGCGATGAATCTGGCGATGAGGGTTTTGTTTGAACAATGCTGCGAGATAATGTGTGGAGTCTGGAAAAGCTGCGAATGTCTACGGAGAAGTACATGGTGGTTAGATTGAAACTGGTTAGGTGACATTTGGGTGCTCGGGAAAAGGATATTTGCGATGGTTCATGAACAGGTGAGTCTCCATGTTTTCAAACCTCTTTCTCTGGTTTAGCTTTCTATTTGCTTGAGGGCAAGCAAAGGCTAAGTCTGGGGGAGTTGATATATCATGGTTTTTACCCCTTTTAGGCTATGATATAAGTCGCCGTTTTATAGAGTCTTTCTACTATTTTGTAGTGTTTTAGAGTCTTTTACAGGTTTTAGCACGTTTGGAGCAAAATTGGAGATATTGGAGCTTTCTGGAGCATTTTGGAGCAAAGCATAAGTTTGTGTAGCTGAGTACTCGATTTGAAGCCTCAGTATCGATCGATACTGACTAGTATCTGTCGATACCCATTGAAGCAGACACAACCCACGACTTTTCCAAGAGTTGAAGAATTGCAGAATTGTCCCATAAGACTTTATTATTTACAAGAAACCACAAAATGTGACTTAGGTTATTTATTAGGATTTTACATCCACTTTGATGGCTACGCTTTCATTACACTTGATTTTACTTTGGTTTTTTGGAGAGACAACTCTGAACTCCTGTTTCTTATTGATTTCTTTGATGATCTATTCAATCATGTTGTTTTCATTCTCCATGTCTGAGTTGATGCACTTTAGGTTTAGGGTTCTCATAAGGGTTTTCTCTGAATGCTAGGTTGATTAGTTGAATAGGATTCACCATCTGAATTAGTTCTTCACCATAGGTTGTTCTCAAAGCTAATTCTAGGTTGACGAATCTGGAACTTAGATCTTAGGATAATTGATTAGGCACGTGAGTGCGATTAATTACCTGACAGAACCTAGGGTGAGCAAATTGATTATTCGCAAAGAGATTTGGTTTAATTGATTTGTGAACATATCAAACCTGAACTTTAAAGCTGGTTTATTCTTAGGAATTTGCAAAGAGATTTGGGATTCTGAAGTTTAGATTTAGATAATTCTCGCAACGACAGTTGGTTAATTATAGCTTAGTGATTTGAGTTCAAGAACCGCGCTAAATCTGAATCCGATTAGTTAGTTTATCTGCATTCATTGATTTCCTGAGAAATACCCTGAACCTATCTTTCTCCCATCGATTTTACAACTCTTTTACTGTTATTTGCTTTTTGTTTCATCTGAATTGATTAGCTTAATTCGATACTATTCAGTCTATTGTGCGATTTCTCTGAGTTCTTGTGTTCGACCCCTGATATACAGCAGCAACTGCTTTAGTACTTTTTAGGGTATTAATTTGAGCATATCAATGCATAGCATATAAGGTAGCTTTGCATGAGCATTAGGAGCAATGATAGATTTGTCCTTGTAAAGTACCTTATTAAGAGCCTAGTCCAATGCCATTGTTGGTAGTTACTTGATGCTTTGATCTCGTGTAGAAATTAAGAACGAACCATGCTTTTATCTCATGTCTTATTGTTCTTGCTTTGATTGAAACAAACATTGACTTGAATTCAACCTCATCTAAGTGATAACCATAAATTTGACTTGTAAATATTATGTTTGTGCAATCTAGAATGAATTCGTGGATCACCTATAAATACTTGGATATTCTTTCTCCTTTTTGCCACTCTTGTTTATCCAATTCTCCTTTTTGCCACTCTTGTTTATCCAAGTAGCCATGTCCCATCATTGGAATGGTTTCCTCTACCCTAACCTTAGCCTTTTTTCAAGCCATTGTTATTAGTGTGTGAATTGAGAGGCCTTTCTTTCGAACAATCTTGGCAAAACGTGTTAGGTTTAGGGCGACAAGAAAGAATTCTCATGTAGATTTATCTCCAACAGCTCGGAGTTAATCTAGGAATAGGCTAGTTAAGATGGCGGTTCTTGGTTCAAGTTTGGGGGAACGGTTTTAGACTTGGTGAACGTTTGAGAATGGATTGTGGAATGGAAAAGAAGAAAAGGAAAAAGGAAATAGGGGATCAGATTTGTGTAGATTGGTTGGTGCAAAAATCATAAGACTAGCTCTAAAAGATAAGATAGCCTCAAAAGATAGAAAGGAAAGAAGAAAGCCAAAAAGGCCAAAGCATCAAAGAATGAGAAGAGGCGTGAACCAAAAACAAGAAAAGAAGAGCTAGATCACAACAAAGGAGCACCAAACCATGAAAGAACAAGGAAGAAAAAGTGATCCCCGAATGAGAATAAGGTGAAATGAAAAGACAAGAAGCATGTGGGTTTGAGAAGGCAAAATGCCTCAAGATAAAAAGGGTAGCTTAGTATGTGGGCACAACGGGTTAGAAGCTTTAGGTTAAAGATACTCTAGGCATTTAGGTAGATGAGAATTCTCCCTTGTATGCATAGGCATTTGGGTCCCGGCTCCACACCGCCCGGTGTTGCATTTTCCCTCGGACAAGGAGTTTCCCGGCCTCCCGTCCATGCTCCACACCGCCCGGTGCCACAACTTCCCTCACCGAAGACTCCTCATCCCGGCTCCTTAATCCTGACTTGAAATTATCATGTTTGTGCATATTTGAATGAACTCGTGGATACCCATATACATACTTGGATCTTCTTTTTCCTTTTTACCATTTTTGTGGATCCAAGGAGCCATATCCCATTTTTGGAATGGTTCCCCACCCCTTGAGCTAACCTCCTTTCTAGCCAACAACTTTCGTGAGTGATGGAGAGGCTACTTTTCGAGCAAACTTGGCAAAAAGTGTTAGGTTTATGGCGAAAATGATGGATTCTCATGTAGATCTAGCTCCAACATCAAGGAATTAGTCTAGGAGTAAGTTAGCTAAGATGGGAAATATTGGGGGTGATTGTGGGAACGGGTGAGAAGTGTCAAAAGAAAGGGATTTGGTGGGAGAGAAAGAAGAAACGAAAAGGAAAAGATGGGGAGAAGGCAAAGGGGGATGCAATAATTTGAAGTGGTTGGTGAGATTGTATTAAAATAGCTCTTAGTGATAGATTTGGCCTCAAAGTGAAAAGTGAAAAGTGAAAAAGAAAGAAGCCAAAATTGGCAAATGCATCAAGTGATGAGAAATGAGGCAAGACAAAGAATGAAAGAAAAAAGAGCTAAGGAAACGACAAAGAGGAGCACCAAGCCACAAGTTCAGTGGAGAAGAAGGAATACCCCAAGTGAGAAAAAGATGAAGTGAAGAGACAAGAAAAACGTGTGAGACATGAAGGCAAAAGGCCTTATGAAAAAAGGTAGCTTATGTTTGGGACTTCATGGGTTAGAGATGCTAGGGTTAGAGACATCTTAGGCATTGGATATATGAGAATTCACCCTTGTATGCATAGGTTGCCTTTAACCTTTAGCATTTTGCTAAATTTTGCTCATTCCTAGAAAGATCCTTGCATTGGAGCACCCACCCATGTGATTGAGATCATCTTCATCTCAAAACCGTATCCCTTAGCCAAACGAGTTCATTTGATTTTGCATAAGCATGATTCACATAAAAAATTAATGAATGTCATAGGGTTGAAGGATAAGAATGCTTGTGTAGGTTGAGATTTGAACTTGATGCATGTGGAAATAGAAAAGGCTAACTCTTTTGGAGTAGACTCACTTAGTGTATTTTAGTTAAATTCAATTTCTTCTTGTGATGCCTTTAGATTTGAGCTCCGGATGGTATACTTATTGGAGTCTTACTCAATTACTCAAGTCTAATCATATCATTGTAGTACAAGAGGATCAATCCAATGAGGCACAAAGAACAACACACTAGGAATGCAAAAAATGACTTAAACTAGAGCAAATGTTTTGGTTTTATGTTTTTGAGTTAAAAAAGTAAAATACAAGAAAGAAAACAAAAGATAGAAGTGTTGAATTATGGATTAGACTATCAAATAAATGATTAACAATCAAATAATGATGACAAAGATTGAATCAAACACTATCCTAGAACATGGGATTCATAAATATGACTAATCATTCTCATTGCACTAATCACTTCACTAATCACCTAATTAACATAAACTCTCGTTTGCAATTAGATAACTAATGAGCATTAATAAACAATCCCAATTAGTTCACTAATCACCCTTGACATCAACTCTCATTGGCAAGGATGTGAAAAGCTTACAAAAGGCTTGGTTCAAGCATTTCATTGAACACCTCTCGGGCGTGAAATGCCTTAGTTCTAGATTTGATCTCTCAATCTAAATCTAGCATTAAGAGCTAACCTATGTGAAAGATCTAACAAGGATCAACCTAAATCATCATCATCTAACCATCAAGACAATTGACTAACGATGCTAATGCACACAATCTATGATATTCCTTAGGTTAAGATCACTAATTATGACTAATCCTCTCTCAAGGCACTAATCACTTTGCTAATAACTAAATCAAGATCAAATTCTCATTTGTGATAAAATGATTAACAATCATTAAGATCAACATTCAAATCAACCAATAAACACCTTAAGCAACTACTCTCATAGGTTAAGAATGTTTATCTCATACTAAGCTCCTAGGGGAATTTCATCGAACACCTTGTGCGATGAAATTCCCTTGGATCTAGATTGAATCTTTCAAGCCCAATCTAGCATTAGGATCCCTTAGAAAGAAAGGATAGCAATGATTTAATACCTAAGCATCACAAATCAATCATCAAATCATCAAAATCCAACAAAAAGTCTAAAGTCTAAACATGAAGAACATAAAAGAAGAGGAAATAAAGATAAAGAATATGCATTAATATAAAGATAAGGGTGAAGAAATCTTCTCTAGAGTGGCATTTGTATGAAAAACAATCAAAATCCCTCCAAAATCATAAGAAGAGTTTGGGATAAAACCAAACTCTAGAAAGAAGAAAGCTTCCCTTGAAAAATAAGATTTTTTTGTATTTAACCGGGTCAACCTAGAACAAACCGGGTATTGACCCGGCCAAATCTGGGTTTTTGCTGATTCTGGTGGTCTGCACCGACCCATTCTGGATAGGTACAAATGGTCGGTGAAAAAACTTTGAGCATGACTCATTTGGGTGCCAGACGGACATGTCCCCGCTAAATCTAATGTATCTTTCGAACCACCGCTCCGAATGACTTCAACCCACCTCCTGTGGACAGCTAACTCACTCGGCTACAACATTTGTGAAGACCACCGAGGCAAATTCGGATTGGAGACCCTTCGTCGAGCCAGGTCGTTCAGGCATGTCGGGTCTAGATCAAACTGGTGTTGGCGGGTTTGTACCGACCCGCAGCACCGACCTAAAATGGGTTAGTACTGTCTTCTGGAAACTCCCTTCTTTCCTCATGTCCTGATACCGACCCACAGCACCGACCCATAATGGGTTGGTGCTGTCTTCTAGAAACTCCCTTCTTTCCTCCTGTCCTGATACCGACCCACATCACCGACCCAGAATGGGTTGGTGCTGTCTTCTGGAAACTCCATTTTTGCCTTGGCCATTTCCTCTTGCTTCAAACCCGATCAAGCTTGATTCCAAAGTCTCCAATCACCTCCAAGATGTCTCCAAATCCCTAGAAATCACTCCAAAACATGCAAGACTCACTAGGACCTAATGCAAAACACCTTAAACCCTAATCAAGACTAAAACACCAAAAAAATGTTATGAGACATATGCAAAAGAAGTAAAACCTAAGATAAAGGAATCCATAGATGATGCAAATTATGACAATATCAACTCCCCCAAACTTACTCATTTGCTTGCCCTGAAGCAAACAAATAAGAACAAGAAGAGGGAGATGTTGAAATGAGAGCTCAAATCCACAATATCATCGAAAAAGTTCAAGCTCAATGTCCAAATTGATAATTATAGGATGCGATCAAACAAGTCTACTCAAAAAGAGTACCGATACAAACAAGAATTCCTCTAACCATATTGGTTAGAGGAATTGTAAGCTTACAATTTGGGGATGCCAAATTGTAAGCAAAATCCCTTAATTGGTTCTTTGGGGAATTTCATCAAACACCTTGTGTGCATGAAATTCCCTAAGGTCTAGATTAACTATATCTAGCCTAATCTAGCATTATGAACACCAAATAAGAGAGGAAAGATGTAAACTAAGTCCTAGACATCAAGATCTACCATGAAATTCCCCTAATCTACCTCATCCATAAGCTCTAAAAAGAACTACTCACTAATCATGAAGAACACACCAAATCTTGTGAAAAGAGGTGATGTTAATCATGATTAGGGAATACGAATGTGAAAGATTAGATAAAGATGAAAATATATAACCTTAAACTTGCATAAATCAAAAGATCCTTGGGAAAAATCCCAAAAATCCTAAAAAGAGAGGTTTTTGTTCTTGAGAGAAAAAGAGAGAAAAATCATAAAAAGGAGATAGATCTAAAAATCAGATCTCTAAAATATAAAAAAAGTGTTTGCTGAGTTGGGTCGGACCCGGGTCAACCCGGGACAAATCGGGTATTGACCCGGCCAAAACTTGGATACGTTTTCAGTGAATCGGTCATAACTTCTGAACCTGACATCCGAATGACTTGAATCTAACTCCTGTAGACAGCTAACTCGTCCCTCTACAACTCTTATGAAGACCGTTTGAGTTGATTCATACCGGAAGGCCTTCGTTTTGCCGGTTCTTTGGACGGTGTCATCTTCTCTCGGCCAGACGGACATACCTTCAGTAAATCTGTCTTATCTCCCTATCCATACGTCCAAATAACCCGATTTAAACTCATGTGGAAAGCTGATTCACTCCTCTACAACTTTGATGAAGATCACCAAGGCTAATTCGGAGTGGAGACCCTTCAATACTGATGTCACAAATCGGTATTGTACATCGGTACTAAGGGAATTTTTCCTCTGTTTCCACACCGAGCAGTTGCACCGACCAGTGACCTCGGTATTGAAGAAACTGTCTCGGCCAGGCGGACCTGTTTCTCGTAAATCAGCCATATCTCTCAAACCACACGCCCGAATCGCCTGATTCAACTTCTCCTGGACAGCTAACGCACTCCTCTACAACATTCATGAAGGTTGTCAAGGCTGATTCGGATCGGAGGGCCTTTGTCTAGACACATCTTTCCGGCGTCTCGGATGGACTTTGTACTCTGATATATCATGGTTTTTACCCTATTTAGACCATGATATAAGTCCTTTTTATCTCTTTATAGTATTTTGGAATATTTTAGAGTCTTTTACAGGTCTTAGCACGTTTGGAGCATTATTGGAATTATGAGAGCTTTCTGGAGTAGTTTGGAGCAAGAGCTGAAGTCGTGTTGACGAGTATCTGATTTCACGACAAGCATCGATCGATA
This sequence comes from Eutrema yunnanense, assembly GCA_002933935.1. NCBI lineage: Eukaryota > Viridiplantae > Streptophyta > Magnoliopsida > Brassicales > Brassicaceae > Eutrema > Eutrema yunnanense. The sequence continues at coordinate 225,584 of PKML01030684.1, forward strand.
CCCCCTGGTATCGATCGATACCCATCGCAGCAAGACACGACCCGCGAGTTTTCCAAGACTTGAGGAATTGCAAAAATGCCCAGAAGTCTTTAATAATTACAAGAAGATAACTCATGTTTTAGGTTATAAATAAGATTTTACAGCCACTTGTTTAGGCTATGTTTTATTTTCTGTGTTTGATTTTACTTTGGTTTTAGAGAGACAAATCTGAATCTCCCTTCGTCCGAGATCAGATCTCTAAACCCTTCTTTCTATTCTATTGATGATTTATTCAGTTATGTTGATTGTTTCATTCTCCATGTCTGAGTAGATCACTTTAGGTTTAGGGTTTTCTCTGAATGCTAGGTTAATTATTTGTTTAGGATTCACCATCTGAATTAGTTCTTCGCTTAGGTTGTGTTCAAAGCTTGTTCTAGATTAGCTACCTAGAATATAGATCTTAGGATAATTGATTAGGCACGACAGTGCGATTAATTACCTGATAGAACCTAGGTGAGCAAATTGATTATTCGCAAAGA
>PKML01030684.1:226767-253613 GCA_002933935.1 Eutrema yunnanense
GTTTTGAGACTAAGATTATCTCAAATGTATGGGGTTTCACCAATGCAAGGGATCCCTCAATGAATGAGCAAGCTTTAGCAAAATGCTAAGAGTAAAAGGCAATTTATGCATACAAGGATATACTTACATCTACCCAATGCCTAAATCGTCTATAATCCTAGCATATCTACCCATGAAGTCCTCATCCTAAGCTACCCTTTTCTCACTTGGCCTTTTTGCCTTCACGCCCCATACTTGAACTTCTTCTTCCACTTCATCTTTTCTCACTTGGGGAATTTCTTCTTCTCCATTGAATCTTGTGGTTTCGTGCTTCTGTTTGTTGTTTCTTTAGCTCTTCTTTCTTTCTTTTTCTTTGCCTTGCCTCATCATTTACCAATTGATGATTTAGCCAATTTTTGGCTTTTTCCTTTGTTTCTATGAGGCTATAATTATCACTAAGAGCTATTCTTGATAACTTGCACTAACCACATCACAATATTGTATTCCCCTATCACCTTCACTTCCTTCTTTTGAACCCACTTCCTTCTTATCCACAATTCCATTAGTCACACATTTTCGTTCACACCAAACCCAAAACTTTCCTTTCCCACGAGCCTAGCCTAGTCTAGCCTTTGATGTTCGGCTAGATCTACATGCAATCCTCCCTAAACTCAACACTTTTTTGCCAAGCTTACTCAAAAAATTAGGCCTCACATACGCACACTAAAGATTTTGGCTTGAAAGGAGGGTAGGTTAAAGGTATGGTGAACCGTTCCAATGATGGGATTCATCTACTTGGACTAGCAAAAGAGTGGTGAAAAGGATAAGAGAGCCCAAGTATGTATATGGTAACCATGAATTCACTATGCAATGCACAAGCATGATAATTTCAATGTCAAAATTATGGTTTTCACTTAGGTAGGATTGAAATCAAATCAAGACTTGCTTTAGCTAAGACCCTAGTAATGAAACGCAAGATATAAATATGGTTCATCCTTGATTTCAACACGAGGTCAAAAGCATCAAACAACAAGCAACGAGGGCATTGAATCAAGCTCTAAATATGATACTTTACAAGGACAAATCTATCATTGCTCATAATGCTCATTCAAAGCTACCTAATATGCTATGTCTCTAGACTCAATCCTATATGGAATGCACAAAAGTTCAAAAATTTTCAAATTTATTGAAAATGCATGATATGCATGAGACTCAAGATGCAAAAGGCAAAATAATCACAAAACACAAAGTTAAATAACACATAGACCCTCCCCCAAACTTAAATTACACAGTCCCTTGTGTAATAGAAGCTTAAGAGAGAGTTAAACAATGCATGAAAGAAAGAAAAAGATATGATTCTAAATGATATTCACAAAGTTTGGAGTATTACCTTGGAAATGAATAGAGGAAACGAGAGTGATCACCTCAATCCTACACACCTTTGTCCTTAAATCCATGACCATTAGACCATCAAGAACCTACTCACACTAAGAAAACCCATCAAAAAGGACAAGAAAACATAGAGAAACATAAAAAGAAAGTATTTACAATGATAAGCTTGGGGTGTCTCCCAAGAGCACTTTGTTTAAAGTCACTAAGTTTGACTTTGGTTACCCTTTTAGGCGGGTGAGAGAGAAGTGTGAGCACTCCATGGTGGATCCTTGAGATCGAGCTTGAGCATCTTGCTCATGAATTCCTCAAGACCGGCTTCCCCTTTCTCCTTGAGCTCGAGAGTGAGAATTGCTTTAACCGAGGCAAATGGCTTGGATCGACCTTTGCACTTGATCTTGTACTCAATCACTCCATCATTGTGCTTCCAAGGAGTGAGAGTCATCATAGAAGGTTGGCTTTGCTCGGACCTAAACCCATGAAGCGTGCTTGATCTCGTTCCCGTTTTAGCCTTGGCCTTTGCCTTTTTCTTTGCACATTTACTACCCTCAACGTCATTCTCCATTGTGGTGGGAGGAAGTGGTTCCAAGCAAGTGATCATGTCAACTTCCGAAGCATCCTTGTCATTACCATAACCCAAATCGTTTCTCTCAAGAGACTTCTCTTTCTCTTCATAGACCATTGGGGGTGGAGCTTCTTCAACCATCATACAACTACCCACATACCTAACTTCTTCCTCACAAAACTCATTATCCTTCATGGTGATTGTACCACAAAGCTTATTGGAAGAATTCCTCATTTGGTAGAACACCTTATCATCCACATTCAAGAGAACTACCCTTTGCTCTTTGAAGTCCATTCTAGCACCGGTAGTGAGTAGGAACGGGGTTCCAAGGAGAAGAGGGAGCTTGTTGGTTTTTCTCATCTCCATGACCACAAAGTCCGTTGGGACTATGCAATTCCCAACCTTGAGTGGCTTCCTTGAAGAAGCATCTCCAAAGGTGATATGGTGGACCAAACTACGGAGATTCTACGAGTAGTTCGAGCCAACATGAAGAAAGCACATGACATGCAGAAGAAATATGCAAACCATAAGCGAAGACATGTAGTCTTTGAGGTCAGAGATCAAGTATATCTCAAAGTGACGACCCAAAAAGAGAAGGATCGATTTGGGAATGTCAGCAAGCTTGCAGTGAGATATATTGGACCATATCGTATTTTGGGATGTGTAGGAGAAGTAGCATATATCTTGGAGCTGCCACCTGATATGAACCTACATCCGGTATTCCATATCTCCATGCTAAGGAAATATGTGCTAGATCCCAATGCTATAGAGACTGAACGTCCAGAAGAAATAATATCAGATTTGACGTACCAAGAAGGACCACTCAAGACATGACTTAGGCGAATGAAGGAGCTCAAAAACCGCATTATCCCACAAATCCATGTGTTTTGGGGAAAGCAGAACCGAATGGCGATCACTTGGGAAGATGAAGCACGGTTTAGAGAATAGCACCCGAAGTTTTTCGAAAAAGACCAGTTATGGAACAAGGAAAATCATCTAGACATTAGAAGAATTCTTGACGAAATCTAATAAGGAGTGGGGAGAATGTGATAACCCGTCAGTGAGTAAAGACCAGGTCAACGGTCGGGAAAAAGTCAAAGTTAGAAAATCGACAGAGGGAAATAACTTTCTGCAAGAATATGTCAAGAGAAACACTTTGGTCAAGTCAGTTTTGGATTGGCACAAGTAGATTTGGAGTTCCAGCAGAAGCACCCTTACAACAGAAATAACCGAGGGAAAAGATTGGGAAAAATCAAAATCCTTAGAAAAGCGGAAGGGCGGCTGAACTAGCAAGGAGAGACCAAAATAAGATGTTTGGTAAATTCAGAAATACAACCGAACGGGCAGAAACATAGATATTCAGGCAAGACGCCACCTACCCGAGAAATCTATCTTTTGCCCGATAAGGAGAATTTTCGGCCGAGAGAAAAATTGGGTTATTGGAAAATTACCAAAGTCACATGGTTTTAATTTCGACTATAGGAAAGGAAGGGAAAACTTCCCTTAACGAACGACAAGTGAAGAAGGACCGAGACAAGAACTTTGGCCAGGACCCGGAATGGATTATCAACATGAGAATCTCGCCAGACGATGGGCGAAGAGAATTCGGTAGGGATTGATGATCGGGATGCCTAAAATTCACTGGGCACAAATTCCAAGACAGTGACGACAATCGGAAGTGGGACATGTGTCGCGAAGTTATGGAACTTGGTATGGAAGTTAACGAACCTTGCGCGGGATTTAAGGAGCAATGTTGGTAGGTAGCCAACCCTTGGACCGCAAGTCACGGTATGTGTTGGGACACATGTTTCCACGAGATGAAGCCGCCGCCTAGATCAACCAATCCGAGGCAAGAAGGAACTTGCGCCCGAAGTAGCCGAAACCATATAAATACATTCCCCCTTAGTTTGGTCTTCACTCACCAAAGTTTAAAGAAAAACTAAAGTATTATAGTGAGAAAGTGAAGAAAGAAAGCAAACCGTAGCATTTCCGGTGAAGAGTAAGAACGCGGAGCTAGTTAACCGGTTAGGGGAGAGTTTAGCCGGAGCAAGAGTCACCGGTTTTGGTGAGTTTTGGTTGTGTGTTGAGTGTTAATGAGGATCTTGCAGGTTTAGAGAAAAGATTGAAGGACACCTTTTCGAACCGTTAAGACGAGAACGGAACACGAGAGAATGAGTATACTCCTGACATGCTAAGGAAGTCATATAGCATGTCCGGGTTTCGAAGTGTTTGAGATGGATTTCTGTGTGCATCTAAGGAATATAAGTTGCTAGGAATTTATATGTTTTTAGGTTATGGTGTATTCAGCACGTTCCAAAGGCCCAAACTTTGTGGAATGAAAACCACAAAAGGAGGAAGACTCAAGAGCTGTAGGTTAGCTCCCTAGCCGAGTGGTGATAAAAGGAACGGAAATCACCGGTTTGATGCAAGATCACCAATATGATCCTTTGTGGTGATTGGCGGATGCTTGTGAAAATGGAGGGAATGCCGATACACATAGGGACCTCGCAAGATAGAGTTAGACTCTTAATCATAAAGAGACTTTGCTTAAGATTGAGATAGACTTTTAGAAGCATAAATAGACATTTCTTAAGATGAGATTAGCTTCTGCATGTGCATTTTGATGATGTTGATTGAATGGTAGCTTGCTTGTTAGGTTAAACATGCTTACGGGTGTTTTGGATGGGGGTCTAATGAGTGTGTAGAATTCCCTGGAGCTCATTGAGTATTGCTAGAATACTCATGACTCATTTTATTTTGCAGGTGACCAGTAGACGAGAGTAGCTCGGGCCGGCGGAACGTTAGGACCACCAGAGTAGTTTGGCTTGGCTTTTGTAAAACATGGTTAGCAAATTATTATCTATGTAATTTTTGGCAATCGGCTGGCCGAACCTAGTATGAACCTCTTTTGTAACTTAATTTCAAAAATATGAATATTATGTAAAATTTTCTATCGAAAATCAGTTTGTGTTAAATGATATTAGTTTAGTCCAAACTGAAACAGCTCGACACTAAGGAATGGGTTGCAAGGCCTAAGGCCTTGGTCAAGAGGCGCGTCCACGGTGATGGCCTGGCCACAGTGAAATGGGACGCTCGGGCTGGATTGTCCCCATAACCGTACTATAGCACTCCGGATTTTCTTCTACTCGTAGAAAGAATCGGGGTATTATAGACGCAGAGACTATATGCGATTGGTGGATGTGAAATCAACAATGACGAGAGCTCGGTTCTGCCTTGGAAATCTCAAAAATGGTATATTTTCGTGTAAAAAAAAAAGAGAAAACAAAATTCGAAGGGAAAAGTAACAACAACCTAAAAGAGAGTCTTAGTTTGTAGAAATTTCTTATGAGGCATCCATGGTTCGTTTGTGAGAAGTTTATAGATAAGTTAGCCGAATTCTAGAACTCTTTCTTGTAGATTTGTTATTACTCCATGGATCTAGCGCCATGAACTAGAAACTGATCCTAGGTATATTAGAACCATGAAATTGTTGAATCTAAATATCGAAACTAATCTGTAGGGAGGAAATTCACTATAAGATACGAAAGCATACTTATAGAGTATTGTAAACGTTAATGAATTTGATTTTATTGCATGATTTTCTACGTGGCTACCAACGAAAGCTGAGTAGTTAAGCTGTTAAATTATAGGTGTGTAGTACTACGAAAGTAGGCTAGATAAAATTATGTGTTCGAGATTGTGGAGTTATCTACAATCGATTATATAAGAGTTTTGTTACCGTGCTTTGAATCGAACATTCCCCATATATACTCCTTTTGACCCAACATTCGTTTATTATTGGTTACAACCGATTTTTCCTTTTTTCTTTTGCATACTTTACAACTCGTGACACAAAAAACCCCCTTTAAAAACCTCTTTTCGTTTTAGACTTCTTTACTAATTCTATGTCCAAAGTTTTTGCAGGAAAGCGAAGATTTCCTGTGGATCGATACCCTAAGTACTACATTGCACTGCTGTGCACTTGCAAACACCTAGGATTATAAATTTTATTAACTGAAGCTGACGATTAGGGATGTTAAAATGGGCCAGAATTTTGCGGATCTAAATGGGTCTGTTTTATAAAAATTAGCCCGTTTAAGCCTGTTTATCATATAAACTTAAACGAGTTTAAACGGGTCAGCCGGTTTAGGCCCGTTTAATAAACGAATTTTGACATAGTTAAACGGGCAGCCCGTTTAGCCCGTTTAAGAGTTTTTTTTTTAATAACATAATGCAAATAATATATAAATTGGTTATTAAAAAAACTAATTTGTACACTAATTTTTTTTCAAAACGGATATTCATATCATAGAAAAGTAGATGCAATGATTTTCTAATTGGTTATTAAAAAAACTAATTTTTAATTCGGTTTAACTTGAATAAAAACTTGGATCATACGATCTCTACCCAAAAATTGACTTGCATTGACATAAAATATTTTTAAAATATTATTTTAACCCACAAAATCCACAAGTTGTGGTATATACATATATTTTTGTTTCATTTATATATTTTTATGCAAGTATATACATTTTTATGCAAGTATATATATATATTTTTTATATTTTGATTTTGAACTTTAACGAAAAAGTTGGGTTTTTTTTTATATTTAGTTTTTTTCGATTTCTAAATTTAGTTATATTATAGTAAAAATATATCTTAATTTTAAAAACCATATATAAAGTATATATTATTTATAACATAATAATTAGATTTATATAATTATTTTTTAAAAATATCACAAATTTTAAACGGGCCTAAACGGGTCTAAACGGGCCGGGCCCGCCCGTTTTAACATCTCTACTGACGATAAACCCTACCAACATCAGGACTTAACCATCATATCATCGATGTAAAATTTCATTGTTTTGGCGATCTGCCCCGAAAACATCTAATTGACCAATCGTTGGTATGTTGCTCTAGCATTCTTCAATCCGAAGGGCATCACCTTATAACAATATATCCCTCAATCGGTTATAGAAGAGGTTATCTCTTAATCTTCAAGGTTCATCAAGATTTGATTGTATCGGGAGAAAACATCCATGAAGGATAACTGTTTGTGACCAGTCGTTGCTTCCACCAATCGGCTAATAAAGGGTAATGGAAAGTTGTCCTCAGGACTAGCTTTTTTTAGATATGTGAAATCGACACATACCCTCCACTTCCCATTTTTCTTCTTTACTACTAATGGGTTTGCTAGCCATTCCAGGTATTTGACTTCACGGAATTACTCGTTATTTAGTAGTCTTTTGATCTTGTCATTCATGGTTGTTCACCTCTCTGGTCCTAGTTTTCTCCTCTTTTGCTTAACCGTTTTGAAAGACTCATCCATGTTTAGTTTGTGTGAAATCACACTGAGAGCGATCCACGCATATCCTGAGCCGACCATGCGAAAGTCTTTTTGTTCTCCCTAAGGAGTTTTACTAGGTCTCCATGTATGGATTCTCTCAACATCGCTCCTATGTTAACACAATTTTCTGGTTCGGGCTCGTCTATGACAACTAGGTCGACTTCGTCCCGAACTGGTGGATTTTTTTATAGTGAAGGTTTCAGATTTCGAACTCACCATACTGATCGACTTCGATCTAGCTTGTAGCCTATGATCAGCCATGTAACAAGATCTAGCATTGTTTGGGTTACCCTCCACTGTTATTATCCCATTAGATCGAAGTTAAGATTTTAACGCATAGATGATAAGTCGAAAGTAATGTCTTTGTGGAATTAATCCACGAGGTACTCATGATAGCATTGTAGATCGACAATCCTTCCACCACCAGAAAATTTGCGGTGTTGAGCCTTCTCCCGATTCGGACGGGTAAATTCACTGTCCCGACAGTGGTAAGCGCTCATTGCGATGTTGAGTCTTTCTGGTCGATTTCATGCAATAAAAGCATATTTATGTCGCATGGTTTCAGAAAATATTATATTTACCGAGCTCTCGGTATAAATCAGGATTCTCGCAACTTCGTAGTCACCACAAGGGTATCATCGTGCAGTTTATTTAGCGTGCACACGTCTCTTTCGCTGAAAGTAATCCTTTGCAAAAGTGTCTTGGATATTCGAGTCAAAGAATTGATTGCTTTCTCGGGATGATCCCGTTCGATGAAGTTTACCGCTTTTGCAGATGGATTACCACATGCGGAGTTGCCATGCTGTAGTAATGACATCAAATTAGTGAATTCACCGGCGTCCAAGAGGACTGCCTTTAGTTTATAGCAATCCTTTTTGTCATACCCTTTTGCTTTATGGGCTCGACAATATGTTTTCCGTCGTAGCTAGCTTTTCTGATCCATTTTTGGGGAGCTGATGGATCTTCTTGAGTTTGAGTAATACTTGCCTATCCTATCTCTTTAGCATCAAACTCTTGTAGCTGGAATTACAACAGTCAAAATTTGTAAACAAAAATTATCGAAGAAATTTGGCTTATCTTTAATTAAAGAAGAATCAAATAGCTTTTGAGCAATAAACAAAAAGTAGATTGCTCGGAGTGAGTTGATCGGATCAAATGTGGGTTTTTAGACACGAAAAGTGGGAGTAAATGAGTTTAGTATTTCATCATTGGGAGCGCTTAGACAAGAATAAAAACAAAGAATTGATAAATGTTTAAGTATAGTGCTGGTTGTGAGTGAAGAAAAGTTGTTCTTTGCTCTTTGCTCTTTGCTCTTTGTTCTTTGTCCTTGCCTTTATATTCCGAATCCGTATTTATTATTGTCATTTACTTTGTTTGATTGGTCATTAATGATATTTAATCCCGTGGATACGGTCGGTACTCTTCGGCACCTTTAATTATAGGTTTGAATAAGTCTTGAGTCACTTCGGGATTAATTGATAGCTTGACATTTATTCTTTTTGACCGTAAATTCCCTTTTATCTCGGCATTCCACTTCATCACATTCTTTCACTTTTTTGGCTTTTTTACCTCTTGTTTAATGGGTCTCGTTTACTCGGTCAGGATTTACGCGGCAACAATTACAATATAGAATTTTAATGAATTTCGGTTTATGGTTTGGTTACACAAAAACGATTTCACTTTCGGTTTCTCGGATTTCAGAAAACTAAAACCGAACAGTTTATAAATCAATTTCAGTCCGGTTTCGGTTAAATTACTTTTAGTTTGGTTTGGTTTGGTTCGGTTTGACTTGTCTGGTTGCGGTTTATTCTCCACGACACCGTTTCGGCATGCTCACAAACCACAAACCCTACAGAGGAGATTCAACAACAACTTTCTTCTGATCAAATTTCGAAATGTCATCGTTAATCATCAAAAGATCACGAAGCAGATCCGTCCTTCTCTGGCAAACCCATCGAATCAAAACCAGAAGTATTCTCTCTTCCTATAACTCTCCGTCGAATTCAGATTCCAGCGATTCAGTTTCGCTTTCTGGGTTCTCCTCAGTTCTCACTAGAAGCTTCAAAACCACATCATTTGGATTCGAATCTGGAAAAATCTCTCATCTGAATCAGAAATTTGGTAACTTCGCTTATCCTGGGAGCAGTTTCGTTCCCACGGCTAGGCCATTGAGCTCAGAGGCTGTATCTGTGGCTGCGACTTGTGACGGACTTACGGTGGAACGAATCATAGCTAATCAATGGCCGATTTTAGATGAGAACGAGAGTGATTGGAAGAGTCACGCTGCAGCAATTTCACAGTCTATTCAAGTCATCAAGAGACGGTTGCAGGTAAAAGTTGAGACTTTACAGATTTCTCATTGTTATTACATTCATGGAGTTCAGACTTAGATATATGTTCGAAGTAAAGACATTGTTGGAGTATTGAAGTTTTACGTGTTTTTGGCAGTGGAAGAAACTTATGGTCAAGCTGAAAGTGTTATCTGCGGAGCTGAATAAGCCTGATCTATGGGATGATCCAAATCATGCTGGTAAGATAAGCCGGGAGCACGGTTCGCTCGCGGGGAAAATGAAAGGAGTTATGACTTTTGAGAGAGAATTGCTTGAACACATTGACATGTTAAAACTCGCTAAAGAGGAGAACGATTCAGAGCTACAATCGGTGGGAGTTTCCACTCATTTTCTCAAAATCTAGGCATGTGTTCTGAATGTTTCGGTTTGTAGTTTATAACCGGCTATTCTCAGAGTTGCTAATTTGGCGTCATAGGGATAAAAACTAAAAAATTACATATATTGCTAAGCCATGATTATTTATTTCTGCTGCAGGAAACTTTGAAGGCATTGATGGACATGAGAAGGGTTTCGAAAGAGAAAGAACTCGAGGCTTTATTATCTGCGGAGAATGATCCTTGTTCCTGTTATATCGAGGTGACTAAGAGTCAATATGCATTAGAGTTTTCACTTTTCAGTCTCTGAGTTTATATTGAAAAGCTTAAAGGTTTGTTTAATAGGTTCAAGCTGGAGCTGGAGGAACAGAGAGCAACGATTGGGCATCAATGGTAATGGAAATGTACAAAACATGGGCTCAACGACGCAAATTCTCGGTCACTGTGGTTGATGAAATGCCTGGGGAGATAGCAGGAATCAAGGTTTGATTTTTTTTTTTTTGATATATATAAACTCTTCCTTTATTCATTTCAGCAATAACTACACATCATAGAGAGACTTAGACAATTCCCAATCCCAAACACTAGACGAATACCAAATTTGTTATCTCTCTAGCTAATTGATTCAACTATAGGCTAATTACAATGCTCATGCACTAGACTAACACAAAAACTTACCAGACTCACATCCATAACCACTGGCTCACTTATTGGTCCAATTGTGTGGTTTATCCATTATTCACTGCTAAATCTCTTGTTCTGGTTAATGGCAATTGGTCGTATCCAAATTTTAAACCTTTGGCTTATGATTGATTTATCGTCCTGAACAGCGTGCGACAATCAAAGTGAACGGTGAATACGCGTATGGATACGCCAAAGCAGAAGTTGGAGTTCATAGGCTGGTGCGTATATCCCCGTTTGACAGTGGAAAACGGAGACACACTTCGTTTGCGGCGGTTGCAGTGATTCCAATTCTAGGTGATGGGTCGACCCGAGTGCAGATCAATGACTCGGATCTCCGGATAGAGCGGTTCCGTTCTGGAGGAGCCGGTGGACAGCATGCTAACACGACAGACAGTGCTGTGAGAATCATTCACATACCAACTGGCATAACAGCAACTTGTCAGAATGAAAGGTCTAGTTTTAATGTCTCACTTTTTCGGTTTAAAGAAACGTATACCGAAGTAGGATACTTAGTATTATATATAATTAACTATATTTCTACATATTTTCAAATATTAATTTTAGTGAATTAGGCTACTGGGTTACACTGAATTGCATATGGGTTTTGTTTGCTCGTATAAAAACTTTTTAACTGTTTGGTTTTTATGCACGTCCCTGATTTTGGTATGCAGGTCGCAGCATATGAACAAGGCTTCGGCAATGGCAGTACTACAATCACGGTTAGACCAACTAGAGATGGCTCGTCAGACAGCAATGAATGCGCAACATACACAATCACTAACCGAGATCAGCTGGGGAAACCAAATAAGAACTTATGTTCTCCATGTAAGTAATACCGATTTCACACATTTTCTGCTGTAATTTGAGTAAATTAGCTGAAAAACGAGCTGAGTATTAATTCTGTTTTTTTTTTTTTTGGTAGCCATACAGAATGGTGAAGGATCTGAGAACAAACTACGAAGTCTCTGATCCTGACTCGGTTCTTGAAGGAGACTTAGATGGTTTCATCTTGAGCTTCTTATCTTCTTCTTTGGACAAAGGTGATGAAGAACATTAAGCTTTTTGGATCTTGAGCAATCTTTACCTCTTCAGTAGTTACTAAACTCCTAAAGATATATTGACGTAGACTCATTCATTGTTTTCAAAAGGCTTAAAGTTCAAAAGGCTTAAAGTTAGTAATCCTATATAATCCAATATTTCTTCTAGAATTTGTATCAAGTTTTTTATTTATTTTGTAATTCAAAATTCCATTGAATATCAGAGAACCATTAAATGTGAGATTAACTGTTGGAGGTGGGTTTCGTAACCCCCTTCTTCCTAAGGCCCACCCTTAATCAAGATCAGCCCATCTAAACAATCGGCCCAATAAGAAGTCAGCCCGCCAAACGATCAAGGTTCATCCAGGTCGGCCGTACGACCGTGGAGAAGATAAGGCGGATTGCCACCGAGACCGGTTAGTACACTCTACCCACCAAACGACTTGTCTTGCTCCACCATCGATCTGTCCTGTCCGACCGTCGATCTGTCCTGACTGACCGTACCGATTAGGGTTTGGATATCCCTAAACCACCACCTTAAGTCTAGTATAAATAGGAATATTCCCTCATTGTAAACGAGATCCGATTTTGGTAGAGAAAAAACTATGATAAAAACTCAACCGACATTGTATTATTCAAAGAAAAAGAACCGATCTATCATCCATTTAAAGTAAACATTCTTCTAAGTCTCGATCCAAACCGACCCATAATCATTAATCAATCGTACCGACCTTGTTCGCTTTTAGTATTCGCCGACCTAAGACTTTACCGTAATCAGAATTCTCCGAGCCCTCTTCTGTGAACAAATATAAGAGTTAGTCGGTGATGATAACCGATAAAACAATTGGCGCCCACCGTGCGGCTCAGAGATATTTCTCAACGCAAAACGCGTAATCAGAATTCTCCGAGCCCTCTTCGGCGGATAGCAACTCAACGATGTCAAAACAACCGTCCACAACTACGATAGGCGCGAAGACCGCAACACCTCGAATCATCGGACCCGAACTACCTCCGAACCGGCACAGTAATGCCAGCATGCCAACCACGGCCGCGATCCTCGAAACTACGAGGATAACCCCACTCGTCAGCAACGTATCCACTGTCGAGCCAACCGACATCCCAGCCCTTTTTGGAACACTCCTCGCAAGAATAGACGAGCTCACCCGTGGAACGAACAAACGATTTGACCAAATTACCGCGGTACAAGCAGCTTGCCAAGATCAAGTCAACGACCTTCACTCCTAGGAGGCCCAGACTCCCGAACACCATCGCACTCGCCTTAACCTGTTCGGCGATCAGCCTTCCCCCCCCCCCCCCCCCCCCCCACAACCTGCTTCGAAACCCGACGTATACCGAAAACCAAACACGCCCGCCGAGCTTCGAGGCATTAACCCCCTCATCGAATCGGAAACCTTGAACGAGATCGAGAGATGGAGGAGATGAACGCCAAACTACAGGCCATGACATCTCCAGTACATCGGGTGACCAACTCGGCTCCCGAGATCGATCGCGTGTTAAAAGAAACGCAAAACACACCTTTCACGACTCAGATAGCCGACTTCCCATTACGCAATCCAGGAAAGATCAACTTTCTGATATATTCGGGGAACACCGATCCCAGCCAACACCTGACGGCATTCCAAAAATCGCGATGGGCCGAGCTCGATACTCCGCCGAAGAGCGAAACGCCGGTTTTTGCCAACTCTTCGTAGAAACTGCGAACCGCAACACCCAGGGAGAAATACTGCGAACCGCAACACCTCAATCAAAGTTATCGTGCCAACAAGAACGGCAACGACAGGGGTAGGAGAACAAACGTAAATTTTGTCGGCGAAGCACAACCCCAGCAACAATCGAACAAGTGGGTACGCAACGAAGAAAGCCAGCGCCCATTCTGCAACTATCACAGACGGTACGGGCATCCCACCTCTTAATGTCGCCAACTGCAAGAGTACCTTCTCGAGAAATTCCGAAGAGGAGAGATCGGTGATCAGAATCACTCCTCGGCACGAGTTGACGAGCAACGACCGAACGAAGCTCACCGACCTGACAACAACCGACCCAGGCCTAATCAAAACAAAAATCTGCCCCCGCCGCCAATCATACGAAGGACATATGATGAGCAGCCAAAACGAGACCATGACCTTCATGATAAACACAGAACACCGCCGACCGCTCGAAGACGGGTCAACATGATCATAAGCGGCCTTATGACATGCAATGATTCAATTCGATCAATCAAAAAGTACGGCTGGAAGGTGATGGTCGCTCAAAGATGGCATGATCAGATCGCTAATAAGCCTATCAGCGAAACGATAAGCTTCACCGAGGACGACGCCGCCGGTGTAGACCAACCACACAACGACCCTCTCGTAATCGAACTCAGAGTCGGTTATTGCGAAATCTCACGAATATTAGTAGACACCAACAGTTCGGTGGACCTAATATTCAAAGAGACCTTAGATAAGATGGAGCTAACCGACCATCATCTCAAACCATCCGTAAAACCACTCACGGGATTCAATGGGGATACGACCATGACAATCGGAACGATCAGACTACCGGTGTATGTCGGGAAAACAACAAAGCTTGTCAAATTTGTCGTCGTTGATAAACCGACCATCTATAACGCGATACTAGGAACACCGTATATACAAGCGATGAAGGCTGTCCCATCCACCTATCATCAGTGTATCAAATTCCCCACTCCGCACAGAGTCAAAACGATCCGAGGAAACCAAGAGATGTCCCGAACATGCTTTATTACCGAGCACAAGCTGCGAAATTCGGCTTCACAACAACCTGAAACATGTTTGATGATCGAACCTAGGATCCGTGCCGAGCTTCCACCTCAAAATAACCCAAAGCGTGAGAGCATCCTTCAAGTCAACATAGACGAAAGCGACCCGGAGCGATGCGTTGGCATCGGAGCCGAACTCAAAGACGACATTAAATTCGAACTAATCCGCCTCCTACGCCAAAACGCATCAACCTTCGCGTGGTCGATAAACGATATGGTTGGAATAGACCCGGCAATAGCTCGCCACGAGCTGAACGCCGATCCGACTTTCAAACCGATCAGACAAAAGCGACGAAAGCTAGGCCCGGAAAAAGTCAGGGCCGTCGACGACGAGGTTAAACGCCTATTGGCGGAAGGATCTATCACCGAAGTAAAGTATCCCGAATGGTTGGCCAATCCGGTAGTCGTCAAAAAGAAGAATGGGAAATGGAGGATCTGCGTCGATTTCACTGATCTCAACAAGGCCTGTCCAAAAGACAGCTTCCCTTTATCGCGTATTGACCGCTTGGTGGAAGCGACCGCCGGCAACAAGCTACTATCCTTTATGGATGCTTTCTCCGACTATAATCAGATAATGGTGCATCCTGACGACCGAAAAAAAACGACATTCATAACCGACCGCGGCACGTACTGTTACAAGGTCATGTCCTTCAGCCTGAAAAACGCAGGAGCAACCTACCAGCGACTGGTTAATCATATGTTCGTCGAGAAACTTGGGAAAACAATGGAGGTCTACATAGACGACATGCTCGTCAAATCACTCACCGATGGCGATCACATTGGCTATATGCAGACATGTTTCAACACCCTGAATCAATAACGAATGAAGTTGAATCCATCAAAATGCACGTTCGGCGCAACTTCAAACGAGTTTCTGGGATGGGAAAACGGCCAATTTATGCCCGAATTATTCCAAATGGTGCGGATTAGTACCTGAAAAATTTAGGTGTCCAATTTCATACCTCAACTTTTGATAATTTGAATTTTCATACCCGAACTATTTTTTTTTGGCCAAAACCAACTTTGACCCGAACTCTGTTAGTCAACCCCGTTAATTATTAACGGAAAGTTCGCAAAACGACGTCGTTTTGATGAATATTGTGTTAAAAAAAAAATCACTACGTGGGATTCGAACCCACAACTGTGAGATTACAAATTTTTCACTAAACCAAGGGTGCTAAACGGATTTTAGTTTTATGAAAAAAAAATAGTTTATATTTACATTACACATCGAACCAGAATGGATATGAACCGTCGATAAGAACATCCAACGATCACAACCAATCAATCATAAACCCTAGCCACCTCTGTTCCCTTCTTGTCAAAACTCAAAACGAGAAACTACGGCGCGGTGGCGGAAATCGTCGCGGTGGCTAGGTGGGTGGCGCTGCAAGTTGAGGGAGCTTTCACGGTGGTCTTCTCCGACTAGCGTGGCCAAGTAGATTACGACGGCGACGAATGGGTAAGGTTTCTTCTCTCTTGTTGCTGTCGGCGATTTGGTATTTCTCTTGACCGGATCGAGGGTTTCGTCGGTATAATCGGATGTTGGTGGCTTGGTGAGGGTTCTCGGTGCACGGATCTATGCATAAAACTCATCTCGGGGTGACTTCTTCAACTTTGTATTTCCTTTGCTCGGGCTTCGACTCCGCTGGGAGACTATGACGGATCAAGGAGCTGGGGCCAGCTCTCGGACTGACTATGACAGACTAGCGGCGAGCCGCAAAGCTCCTATCTTGAGCCGTCGGTGTGATCGTCGACCGGCAAAAGGAATGGCTCAATTTTCTCTTTCATTCGACAGTTCAATTTCCGATTACCTTCACTGTATTTTCCGACTTGGTTTGGTTTCTTTTACTTTGGTTATCGATTTTGTAAACCATCTCCAATTCCCGGTTCGATTTTCTCATTCGGTGACGGAAAACTGAAGCAATATTTGTTTAGTTTTTAAAAAAAAAAACTCAAATTCTCAAAACGACGTCGTTTTGAACCCATTTTTTTATTAAAAAATTAGATTAAAAACGACGTCGTTTTATCATTAACGGTGTTACGGGTTTGACTAACGGGAAGTTGGTCAATGTCTGTTTTCGTCAAAAAAAAAATAGTACATGTATGAATTTTCCAATTTTGAAGAGTCTGGGTATGAAATTGGACACTTAAATTTATCAGTTATGAATCGGTACCAGTTGGAATAGTCCAGGTAGGAATCGGCCTTTCTCCCTTTCTGGGATACATCGTCACCAAAGGGGAATCGAAACCGACCTCAAACAGATAACGGCGATAATCGACCTACCATCGCCACAAAACACGCGGGAAGTACAACGATTAAAGGCTGAATCGCTGCCCTGAATCGATTCATCTCCAAATCTATCGACAGACGTCTGCCATTCTACCAACTACTCTGAGGGAATAAGCGATTCAAGAGGGATGACAAGTGCGAGAAGGCCTTCCAACAACTGAAAATCTACCTAACAACGCCACCGATCTTGGCAAAGCCAGAGGAAGGCGAAACTTTGTATCTCTACATATCGATCTCCAGCTCGGCGATCAGCAGCGTGTTAGTAAAGAAGGATCGAGGAGAGCAGAAGCCGATTTTCTACATCAGCAAGACGCTGGACGACGCAGAGTCGCGATACCCGACCCTAGAAAAACTTGCGTTAGTTGTCATCATCTCGGGAAGAAAGCTACGACCCTACTTTCAATCTCATTCCATCATCGTCCCAACCGACCAACCATTTAGGACTATCCTACATAGCCCGAGCCAATCAGGACGAATGGCAAAATGGGAAGTGAGCTAAGCGAGTACGATATAGAGTACCGAAACCGAACCAGCGCCAAATCACAGGTCTTGGCCGACTTCATAATCGAGCTTCCCCCCCCCCGAGCTGGTCAGCGACACTCTCCTAACATAAGAAAGATGGCTACTCTACGTTGACGGTTCATCATCACAGCGCGGATCGGGAGTGAGAATCAGGCTGCAATTTCCCACAGAAGAAATCCTAGAGCAATCCTTCCGCCTAAATTTCCAAGCCTCAAATAACGAGGCGGAGTACGAAGCGTTGATCGCCGGCCTAAGACTGGCCAGAGGAATCGGGGTGAAAAGAATAGAGGTATTCTACGACTCGCAACTCGTGACAAATCAATATAGTGGCGACTACGAGACAAAAAAACGATAGAATGGAAGCCTACCTCCAAGTTGTCAAAAAACTCGCAGAGGAGTTCAACTCCTTTACCCTCACCAAAATTCCGAGGAGTGATAACGCATCGGCAGACGCACTGGCCGCACTCGCATCAACCTTGAAACCACATCGGCGCCGTATAATACCAGTAGAAAGCATTAACGCGCCTAGCATCGACCTGCCCAAATGAATTTGCAACATTAACGAGCCCCAAAACGACTAGGGAGATGAAGACGAAGCAGCCAATTCGGTAGAAGTAGAGGATGAACCTGTCTTAGAAGACGGCGTAGGCGACATAGCCGATCCCGTAGACCGGAGAATCGAAATCTTACTCTATATCAGTGATGGAGACGCCCGTCCCGACCGTTGGGCAGCTCGGCGCCTCAAAGTTAAAAACATCCACTATACCCACGTCGATGGCAATCTCTTATGCGTTAATACTTACGGCGCCTTACAAACAAAACGCCATTCTCATTATCACACAGAGTTGAAGCACTGGTTCCAGCCGAGGTCGGTATACCCAGTGATATGCTCAATTTAATACCCTAACAGTACTAAAGCAGTTGTTGTAGTCTAGCTAGGGGTCGAACACAAGGATCCACAGAAATCACTCAATAAATTATAGAATCAAGCTAAGCTAAGCAATTCAGGTTAAGCAGAAAACAGAAAGCAGTAAATGATTTGTATTCAATGGGGAAAAGATAGGTTCAGGGATATTTCTCAGGAAATCAATGAATGCAAATAAACTAACTAATCAGGGTTCAGGTTAAGCGCGGTTCTAGAACTCAAATCACTAATGCATAGTTAACCAACTGTCGTTGCGAAAACTATCTAAATCTAAACTTCAGAATCCCAAATTTCTTTGCAAATCCCTAAGAATAAATCAGCCTTAATTTCAAGTTTGATATGTTCACAAATCAATTAAACCAAATTTCTTTGCGAATAATCAATTTGCTCACCCTAGTTCTATCAGGTAATAAATTGCACTGTCGTGCCTAATCAATTATCCTAAGATCTAAGTTCTAGGTGATCAATCTAGAATTAGCTATGAGAACAACCTAAGGTGAAGAACTAACTAAGATTATGAACCCTAAATAACTAATCAACCTAGCATTCAAAGAAATCCCTAATGAGAATCCCCAAACCTAACAAGAGATCTACTCAGACATGGAGATTAAATTAATAAACATGTTTGAATAAATACTCTATATAAAATCAGAAAGAGAAACAAGGTTTGAGATCTGATCTCGGACGAAGGGAAATCAGAATTGTATCTCTCACCAAAATCTCTCTTAAACTTAAGCAAAATAAAGCATAGCCTAAACAGATGGCTTAAAACTCCTATTTATAATTTATAACCTAAATCACGACTTGGGGTCTTCTTGTAAATATCAAAGACTTCTGGGCACTTTTGTAATTCTTCAAGTCTTGACAAAACTCGCGGGTTGTGTTTGCTGCGCTGGGTATCGATCGATACCAGGGGGTATCGATCGATACTTGCCGTGAAATCCGAGACTCAGCAACCCGACTTCAGCTTCTGCTCCAAAGTGCTCCCATAATCTTCAATATCTCCAATAATCCTCCAAACGTGCTAAGACCTGTAAAAGACTCTAAAAAATTACAAAATACTAGAAAGACTCTATAAAAAGGACTTATATCATGGCCTAAACAGGGTAAAAACCATGATATATCACCCAGCCTCCGACGAACAATGTTAACGCATGAACCAAAGCTCAACGAGAAGATGATCAGAGACCGACTTGACCTGATATAAGAGGAGTGCGACCAAGCCCTACTCCGCATACAGAACTACCAACAACAAGCAGCTCGGTACTACAACAAAAAAGTTAAAGGAAGAAACTTCGAGGATGGCGACCTGGTACTTCGAAAAGTCTTCGAAAATACCGCTGAACTCAACGCAGGAAAACTAGGAGCCAACTGGGATGGACCATACCAGGTTTCAAAGGTAGTTAAACCAGGAGTATACGAGCTAACGACCATGGCAGGAGAACCGATCATACGGTCCTGGAATTCGATGAACCTCAAGAAGTACTACTACTAGATCGGTAAAAACAAAAAAAATGGACGCTCACCGAGCTATGTCTATGTAATGTGAACTACGATCGGCTTGATCCTTCCTCGGAAGGTACGTAGGCAACCCATTTCGGGGTGCAGCTGTTTACATAAATAAAATTTATTTTTCTAAGTACCATCTCGCTACTACCCACATCGGCATCATTCCACATCGACATCTTAGCTAGATGTTCGATTTACCCAACACATTCCTCATGGATGCAGTGGTGAAATAACCCACATACTAAGTCGGGCCCAGTCCCGCACATATCTTAGGTCGGCCGAATACAAACGCCGAACACATCTTCGCGTATTCATACCCGATATAAGAAGTTAACAGGTGTACCGATCCAAGACTCGCACATACTAACATAGAAAGCCGAGCCCAGACTCGCACCTTACAGGATTAGCCGAACTTCTTGTCTCGCACCTAAAAGCTAAACAAGCCGAGTCCGACCTCGCATTCATCAACAATATAAAATCTAACAGACTTCAAAGAAAAAAGGCGATTTCATTCATAAAAAATCGGCAAAGGATTACATCGTCAAAAGAAGAAAGGATTACATCAGCAAAAAAAACAACAAAAACAAAAGAAAGAAAGACTAAGAAAAAAAGATCATCGGTTGGCCAACTCATTTGCCCGATCAGCTACGTTAATCATATCGGCAGGATCTTCATACTCTTCCGACTCGGGAAGCTGCGGAGTCAAAGGCAAGTTGCCTTGAGAGCGATGGTCCCCATCCTGAGAAGGTCGGTCCTCCAGATATTTGGGATCACCATCTTCAGCAGCAGGCTCGACAACAGAAGCTGCCGAGGTACTCGGAGGGAGATCGGCCGGGAGAGGCAGCACATCTAGATCACCATCTAAGAGGTCGGTGATCTGTATCTTGCTAACCGTATCGCGCCACTCGGCCTTGTCTTCCTCTAGCTTAGTGACAAAAGACGAGCGAATGACAACACCATCGTCCTTCATCACTTGGAGATAGTTGAGAATCCCAGTAATATGGATAACAATCAGAATCGCATCCCGGGCCTTCTCTTTGTCCTCAAGATGCCCTTTGAAGCGCTCGAAGCGAGGCGATATGCCTCGTTTACCTCCTCCCAGACTCTCTCTCTCTCTTGTCGGATTTTATCCTTCGCCGACCTCTCCAACCAGACTGATTCATAAACAAGTTCCTTGTCCAATCTCACCCTCTCCCTGGAAACCTCCTCCAGATCCATAAGTAAATCGGAGTTCTCGTTTCTCAGGTCGGCGACCGTCGACACAAGCTCGAGGTTGTTCTTATTCAGCATCTCTGACCTCGTCTTCTCTTCCGCACCTTGCTGCTTGGCCGATTCAAGGTCCCTCATCAACCTACGTCCGACAGACTTAAGCGTCCTCACCTCATCCGCCCTTTCGGTCCTCGTCCTTTGGAGCTTGCGGTCGTACGATGCCGTAAGCTTGTTCAGACAAGTCGCCGTCTGATATCCAAAAAAAAACATAAGTCAGAAATCCCGAATGACACAAAAAAACCATAAGGAAAGAAATAACCAAGCTTACCCTCATAAACTGGCGAGCCAGTTCTTGATAGGCGTCCTTCTCCTCGAGTTGCCCAAAGGCCGGGAGTTTGCTCGAACTACTTATGATCTCACGGAGCAAATCAGAGCAGGCAACTTTGTCATTGACGAATGGTTCGTCCTTCCCGTACTTAAAGTCGAAGCCATGACAACCGACCTTATGTTTCTTCGATGGCTTCCCCTCTCCAACTTGTTGTTCCAAGGAAGAAACACCCGGATTGACGGACCGGCCCTGACCCCCCTGGTGAACTGACCTCGAGGGATGGTTGGAGGATTTCTTCGAGGAATGCTTCCTCTTCTTCTTCATCCCCTCCTCAACTCTCGCAGTCAGGTCTGCGACATTTAACTCCTCGGTCCCCTCCTTCTGCAGGCTCGGCCACCTGTTCGTTCTCCAACTGCTGCGGATCGCTCCAAATCTCTGAGTTAATCATAGCGCCGACCTCCACGATTTCTTTCTGATATCGGTCGTCCCCAGCACTCGAGGGGTCAGCGGGGTCTGATCGAACGACTAGATCGGTGCTTGCTTCGATCGGGAGCGGAGTGGCCGACCTAACTCTAGCCCTACTCGCATAGCACGGCAAAGCGTTGACATCCACGCCGCCCATTTCACTAGTTTCCTGTGAAGGATGAACTACCACGCTCCAACTAGCTGCAAAACTCAAGACGACTAAGTCAGGCGCGGAATACCGAGAAAAGAAGATGTGATGTGGAGATCGGCTTACCAGAGTGAATACGAGCCAAACTCGATCGGATCCTTTGGAGATGAATTTCGGGCCACCGTCTCTGACCTAACGCCCGTATTCTCGCCAAATCCTCTTCGAAACCTTTAGGAGCCGCCTTAGAAATAGGATGTCGAACTGATACAGCCAAAAAAAGGAGGTTAGACAAGGGAAGATAGCGCGATAAGGGCATAATGGAAACTAATGTCTACCGAAATCCACGTTCCACCGAGTCTTATACTTCCTCTCGACCTCAACGACCGATGCCGGGTTAATCTTGGCATAAAAATATCGATGTTCCCAGTCATTGAATTTGCTAACACTCTCGCCCAAAATCACTTTATGATTGCTCTTCGCGGCCACGTAGACCGTTCCAGGGGTTTTGCCGTTCGCGCTAATGCGGGACATCTCCTCGGCGAAACGGAGATCGACATTAACACCACATTCGCCCCCCCCCAAAACCAGAGCAGAGACCATATTACAAATTCCAGCAGGGGATATCTGGCTGATGGCGAGCTTCCTAGCGTCACAGTAGTCGATCAGCAGTTTCGGCAGACGAAACCAAAGCTGACATTGAGTGAAATACGCCTTGTATAAACAAATCCTACCCTTAGGAGCAGTCCATGGCCACTCATCGGGGGGTAGGCCGCCTAGTTTCCAAGCCGGAAACCGTCTGCGCCACATCATGCACCTTCCTCATAGAAGCATGGTCGGACTTTGTAGGAATGTCGGCTAGACGGAGCCGACCACGAGGGACCAATTGACCTTTAGATCTGGGAGCCAACTTACGAATCCTCCTGGTTTCAACCTCGGTAGCCTCCAACGCCAAACTCTCATCCATCGCGATCAACTCAGCCTCGAATTTTATGTCGTCAATCACGTCATCCATCAATTGAGGAACGACGATGTCCAAGCGAGCCGAATTGGAGCTGGCTCCATCTAGTCGAGTTCGGATCGCCAACTCCTGGATCGGGGATTTGCTCAAATTAATACCCTAAAAAGTACTAAAGCAGTTGCTGCAATATATCAGGGGTCGAACACAAGAATTCAGAGAAATCGCACAATAGACAAAATAGTATCGAATCAAGCTAAGCAAATTAGATGAAACAAAAGCAATAATCAGTAAAAGAATTGTAAATTCGATGGAGAGAATATAGGCCTAGGGTATTTCTCAGGAAATCAATGAATGCAGATAAACTAACTAATCAGGGTTCAGGTTACGCGCGGTTCTTGAACTCAAATCACTAAAGTATAATTGACCAACTGTCGTTGCGAGAATTATCTAAATCTAAACTTCAGAATCCCAAATCTCTTTGCAAATTCCTAAGAGTAAATCAGCTTTAAAGTTCAGGTTTGATATGTTCACAAATCAATTAAACCAAATCTCTTTGCGAATAATCAATTTGCTCACCCTAGGTTCTATCAGATTATTCAATTGCAATGTCGTGCCTAATCGATTAACCTAAGATCTAAGTTCTAGGTGATCAATCTAGAATTAGTTTTGAGAACAATCTAAGACGAATAACTAATTCAGATTATGAACCCTAACAATAAATCAACCTAGCATTCAAAGAAATCCCTATGAGAAAACCCTAAGCCTAACAGGAGATCTACTCAGACATGGAAATTGAATCAATAAACATGTTTGAATAAATCACTGAATAAATAATAAGAAAGAGTAAACAGGGGTTCGAAATCTTCTCTCGGACGAACAGAGTTTCAGACTTGTCTCCCTCAGAAAGCTCTCTCACAAAAACCAAAGTAAAATAAAGCGTAGCCATCAAAGTGGCTGTAAAATCCTAATAAATAACCTAAGTCACGTTTTGAGGCTTTTTGTAAATAATAAAGTATTCTGGGCAATTTTGTAATTCTTCAACTTTTGGAAGATAAACTTGATTCGATGCGCGCCATCTGCTTTTGGAGATCAAAGTGTAGGAAAGGCGAAGAACTAAGAAAAAACACAAAGAGGAATATGCTGAAGCAACTCGAACCTCCGTCTGATCGGTAAAATCACGCCGCAGAATCGATGAAACGCGGCGGCAACACAACGAAAAACGAAGATGAAGAGAGACGAATAAAAATAAAACCGAGAGAGAGAAGTGAGAAGGGATCAGTACCTTTTTGTGCTGAAGAATGAAATGAGGAGAAACAGGAGTTGGGATTATATAGGAGGAAGAGCGTGAGTGCCGAGGGGACATAATGATTACACCTAGGAGACTCTTCGATTTCCACGAATTAACATATGGGTCCAAACTTCGCCAACAAAGGCCCATTTAGAAGCCCACTGATATATCATGGTTTTTACCTCGTTTAAGCCATGATATAAGTCCGTTTTATAGAGTCTTTCTACTATTTCGTAGTGTTTTAGAGTCTTTTACAGGTTTTAGCACGATTGGAGCATAATTAGAGATATTGGAGCTTTCTGGAGCATTTTGGAGCAAAGCAGACGTTCGTGTAGCTGAGTACCCGATTTGAAGTCTGAGTGTCGATCGATACTACTAAGTATCGGTCGATACTGCCTAGTATCGGTCGATACTCATCGAGGCAGGCACGACACGCGACTTTAATGAAGAGTTGAAAAATTGCAAAATTGCCCATAAGTATTTATTATTCACAAGAAGCCCCAAAACGTGATTTAGGTTATTTAATAGGATTTTACAGCCACTTTGATGGTTACGCTACGCTTTCTTTAAGCTTTCATTACTCTTGATTATACTTTGGCTTTTGGAGAGGCAACTCTGAACTCCTGTTTTCTATTGTTTTATTTGATGATCTATTCAATCATGTTGTTTTCATTCTCCATGTCTGAGTAGATCCACCACTTTAGGTTTAGGGTTTTCATAAGGGTTTTCTCTGAATGCAAGATTGATTAGTTGATTAGGATTCACCATCTGAATTAGTTCTTCGCCTTAGGTTGTGTTCAAAGCTAATTCTAGGTTGACGAATCTGGAACTTAGATCTTAGGATAATTGATTAGGCGCGAGAGTGCGATTAATTACCTGATAGAACTTAGGGTGAGGAAAATAACTATTCGCAAAGAGATTTGGTTTAGTTGTTTTGTGAACAAATCAAACCTGCTTTAAAAGCTGATTTAGACTTTAGGATTCGCAAAGAGATTTGGAATTCCTAGGATTTAGATTTAGATAGTTTTCGCAACGAGAGTTGGTTAATTATATCTTAGTGATTTGAGTTCAAGAACCGCGCTAAATCTGAATCGTGCTAGTTAGTTTATCTGCATTCATTGATTTCCTGAGAAACACCCTGAACCTATCTTTCTCCCAATCGAATTACAACTTGTTTAATTTACGTACTGCTTTCAATTACATCTTTTGGTTTAGCTTAATTCGAATCTATTTAATCTATTGTGTGATTTCTATGAGTCCTTGTGTTCGACCCCTACATATACTACAACAACTGTTTTAGTACTTATAAGGTATTAATTTGAGCATATCAAAGTTGGCGCCGTTGCCGGGGACTTAATTTCACCATTAGATTTTAGCTTAGAATTTCGTCTAAATCGTTGAGTATCGATCGACACCCTTGTGGTATCGGTCGATACCCGTCGTGTATTTCAGTTACTTACGTTCTTGACTTTTGTGTTTCAGGTGCATGCATCTTCGTGAAACCATAAGGAACAAGAACACTCCGCTAGTTGATCTGTCAAATGAGCAGCTAGCAAATTTGGAACTTGCAAACAGGAAAGCAAAGAAACCAACAGAGATGAACGATCCAATGATTTTGATTCAGGATGCTGCTGGAGCTTTGAGAGACCAAGAGGGTCAATTGTGCAATGAGAGAGGGCAACGACTTGATGAAGCTGGAAATATCATTGTCCCTAAAGTTGTTGTGAATGCAGGGAACGCAGTGCTTAATTGCGGTAGGACGATTGGTGAGTGCAACAGGCTTGATCAGTTTTACGCCAATCGATCAGCGATTCGCCCTCCTGCTTTTCAGAGGAATGACTTTGAGCTGAAACCTGCATACTTCACTCTTGTGGGTCAGTATCCTTTTTGTGGTCTTTCCAATGAACATCCCATGGACCATATTAAGAGGTTTGAGGATTTGGTCACTAGCATCAAGAGAAATGGAGTGTCCTATGACTACCTCTTCTGCAAGCTCTTCCCATACTCTCTTGGTGGAGATGCAACTTACTGGCTGAAGCAGTTGTCTCCTGGTTCGTTGACTACTTGGGAGGAGACAAAGAACGTGTTCCTGAACAATTTTTTAATGATGCGAGATCCGAGGAGCTCAGAAACAAGATCTCTCAATTTTCTCAAGAAGCAACTGAGGGATTTAAGGTTGCGTGGATTCGATTTAGGTCGTATCAGAGAGATTGTCCACATCATGGGTACTCTGATGTTCAGCTGCTGGGTTACTTCTTCAGAGGGATTGATTGGAGGTATCAGATGACCTTGGATGTTGCGAGCAATGGGAATTTCAAAACCAGGTATCCTGATGACTCCTATGTGCTTATTGAGAACTTGGCGTCTAGCAATAGCACCAATAATGAAGACTTTGAGCGGAAGAGGCTCGCTGGTGTAGCTGATGGATCACATATTGCTGGGATTCAGGCCAAGCTGGATTCGGTGCATAATGTTTTGATAGGCAGGCAGCAGAAGGTTGTTCGTTTTGCTGAAAAATATGCAGTGGAACATGTTAACTACGTTGGTGGAGATGGATTTCAAGATCAAAGGTCTCAATGTCCATCCACACCACCCAGAACTTATGAGAGCAAGATTGAATCTATGTTTGAACAGCTCCTTCAAGGACAGCAGAAGCTAATGTGGAATTCAATGGGAAGATTGATGTCATGTACAACGATCTGAGTGGTAGGATCGACGCTATTAATATTCAG
>PKML01030684.1:255556-270445 GCA_002933935.1 Eutrema yunnanense
CTCTCATCCATCGCGATCAACTCAGCCTCGAATTTTATGTCGTCAATCACGTCATCCATCAATTGAGGAACGACGATGTCCAAGCGAGCCGAATTGGAGCTGGCTCCATCTAGTCGAGTTCGGATCGCCAACTCCTGGATCGGGGATTTGCTCAAATTAATACCCTAAAAAGTACTAAAGCAGTTGCTGCAATATATCAGGGGTCGAACACAAGAATTCAGAGAAATCGCACAATAGACAAAATAGTATCGAATCAAGCTAAGCAAATTAGATGAAACAAAAGCAATAATCAGTAAAAGAATTGTAAATTCGATGGAGAGAATATAGGCCTAGGGTATTTCTCAGGAAATCAATGAATGCAGATAAACTAACTAATCAGGGTTCAGGTTACGCGCGGTTCTTGAACTCAAATCACTAAAGTATAATTGACCAACTGTCGTTGCGAGAATTATCTAAATCTAAACTTCAGAATCCCAAATCTCTTTGCAAATTCCTAAGAGTAAATCAGCTTTAAAGTTCAGGTTTGATATGTTCACAAATCAATTAAACCAAATCTCTTTGCGAATAATCAATTTGCTCACCCTAGGTTCTATCAGATTATTCAATTGCAATGTCGTGCCTAATCGATTAACCTAAGATCTAAGTTCTAGGTGATCAATCTAGAATTAGTTTTGAGAACAATCTAAGACGAATAACTAATTCAGATTATGAACCCTAACAATAAATCAACCTAGCATTCAAAGAAATCCCTATGAGAAAACCCTAAGCCTAACAGGAGATCTACTCAGACATGGAAATTGAATCAATAAACATGTTTGAATAAATCACTGAATAAATAATAAGAAAGAGTAAACAGGGGTTCGAAATCTTCTCTCGGACGAACAGAGTTTCAGACTTGTCTCCCTCAGAAAGCTCTCTCACAAAAACCAAAGTAAAATAAAGCGTAGCCATCAAAGTGGCTGTAAAATCCTAATAAATAACCTAAGTCACGTTTTGAGGCTTTTTGTAAATAATAAAGTATTATGTGCAATTTTGTAATTCTTCAACTTTTGGAAGATAAACTTGATTCGATGCGCGCCATCTGCTTTTGGAGATCAAAGTGTAGGAAAGGCGCATGCATCTTCGGTCGATACCCGTCGTGTATTTCAGTTACTTACGTTCTTGACTTTTGTGTTTCAGGTGCATGCATCTTCGTGAAACCATAAGGAACAAGAACACTCCGCTAGTTGATCTGTCAAATGAGCAGCTAGCAAATTTGGAACTTGCAAACAGGAAAGCAAAGAAACCAACAGAGATGAACGATCCAATGATTTTGATTCAGGATGCTGCTGGAGCTTTGAGAGACCAAGAGGGTCAATTGTGCAATGAGAGAGGGCAACGACTTGATGAAGCTGGAAATATCATTGTCCCTAAAGTTGTTGTGAATGCAGGGAACGCAGTGCTTAATTGCGGTAGGACGATTGGTGAGTGCAACAGGCTTGATCAGTTTTACGCCAATCGATCAGCGATTCGCCCTCCTGCTTTTCAGAGGAATGATTTTGAGCTGAAACCTGCATACTTCACTCTTGTGGGTCAGTATCCTTTTTATGGTCTTTCCAATGAACATCCCATGGACCATATTGAGAGGTTTGAGGATTTGGTCACTAGCATCAAGAGAAATGGAGTGTCCTATGACTACCTCTTCTGCAAGCTCTTCCCATACTCTCTTGGTGGAGATGCAACTTACTGGCTGAAGCAGTTGTCTCCTGGTTCGTTGACTACTTGATAGGAGACAAAGAACGTGTTCCTGAACAATTTTTTTAATGATGCGAGATCCGAGGAGCTCAGAAACAAGATCTCTCAATTTTCTCAAGAAGCAACTGAGGGATTTAAGGTTGCGTGGATTCGATTTAGGTCGTATCAGAGAGATTGTCCACATCATGGGTACTCTGATGTTCAGCTGCTGGGTTACTTCTTCAGAGGGATTGATTGGAGGTATCAGATGACCTTGGATGTTGCGAGCAATGGGAATTTCAAAACCAGGTATCCTGATGACGCCTATGTGCTTATTGAGAACTTGGCGTCTAGCAATAGCACCAATAATGAAGACTTTGAGCGGAAGAGGCTCGCTGGTGTAGCTGATGGATCACATATTGCTGGGATTCAGGCCAAGCTGGATTCGGTGCATAATGTTTTGATAGGCAGGCAGCAAAAGGTTGTTCGTTTTGCTGAAAAAGATGCAGTAGAACATGTTAACTGCGTTGGTGGAGATGGATTTCAAGATCAAAGGTCTCAATGTCCATCCACACCACCCAGAACTTATGAGAGCAAGATTGAATCTATGTTTGAACAGCTCCTTCAAGGACAGCAGAAGCTAATGTGGAATTCAATGGGAAGATTGATGTCATGTACAACGATCTGAGTGGTAGGATCGACGCTATTAATATTCAGTATAAGATGCTGAAAACTCAAGTAGCTCAAACTGCAGCAACTGTCAAGGAACTGGTGGGTCATTCACAGAACGAACACGTCACTGCTATCCCTTCGAGGAGTGGAAGAGAAGTACACCCAGGAGTGCAGAAGAGCTCAACCGCAAGGATTTTGGTCATCTTGCCAAGGATGACGATGAGATTTCGGACACCAATCCTGTGTCGACCGATACTCTCTTGTATCGATCGAGACCACCCTTGTGTCGGTCGATACCAGAGCGAAAGCATCGATCGACACCACCCTTGTGTCGGTCGATACCAGTCCAGTTGCTGAACCGAAACCCGAGTTGAGTGCAGAAAAGGTTTACAAACCTAAGGTGTCATACCCCATAACACCCAGACACCTCAGAGACCCCATCACTCCAAAGCAGCTGCTTGGCTTTGAGAAGATGGTACGAAGAATTCCACAAACACTGACTTTTGAAGAAGCTCTAGAGTACATGCCTCTGCTGAGTCACTTCCGAGATTGCATAGAAACTGAGGACGAGATTAAGGCACTCTTCCTCAAAGCCAGAAGCAAGTCACTACCGCTGAGGCAGTTGACCAAGAGGGAAGACCCAGGAATATTCTATGTTCCATGCTCCATCTCTGGAGTTGAATTCAAAGAGTCTCTCGTTGACTCAGGGGCTAGCGTCAATGTCATGTCAAGGGCAATTGCAGAGAGATTGTGAGCTGATATTCGATCTCCCATGTCATTTATCACATTCGCGAACAGTTCCACCTAACTTCCATATGGAACAATCCCTGATTTGATTGTTAACGTAGGAGATTGCCTGGTTCCAACTGATTTTCAGGTTGTGGAGATGAGCACACAATCTCGTACGCAGTTGATACTTGGAAGACCGTTCATGGCTACGGTTGGTGCCATTATGGACACACCCAGCAAGCACATCTCGTTCTCATACATTGACAAGGAGGTGTACTACAAAGCCATCCCTAGAGGAACTCTCACACATATCTCTTGCATCACCGTTGTTCCAGGAGAAACGTTGGTAGTTAATCTTTTGGAAGAGCCTCCTGACGAACCAATTGTCATAGACCTTCTAGATAGTCCTTCTGTCATCACCATGAAAGCCGTCAAAATAGCTAAGGCAAAGAAGAAGGTGAAGAGCAAAGGAGTAAAAGGTGTTCTCCATGTGACTTTAACCCCTCAGAAGTGCGATGGAGATTCAATTGAATATAAGGTGAAGTGCAAGGGAACTTCGAAACCATTCTCCAAGGCTAGAGTTATTCTCACTTCGGAGCTGAAAGAGAAAGGACAGGAGTTTGTGGAGCGCATGATGAGCATAACTCTGAAGCTGGCAATGTCAAATTGTGGAGCTTGTTTCAACGCAAGTTCTCATTCTTCTCCTGACTTATCGTCCGTAAAGTCAAGCTCGTGACGTAAAACAAGCGCTGAGTGGGAGGCAACCCACTGGTGAGTCTGTACATACGTTTTTATTTTCGTTTTTATTTTTTAGTTGTGTGTCTTGTGTCTTAACGTGAAGCAGATTAAGAGGAGGAGTATCGATCGACACCAGTCTGTGTCGAGCGATACCACAATCGCGGACATATCATAGGAATTAGTCAACAAGTGTCGACTGATACTATGCGGTGTCGATCGACACCATGCGGGCAGCTTGGAACCTCGCAGACTCCGGTTGATCCTTCTCCTGTTATGATCCTGATGCTGATGGTGATTTTGGGGCGACAGAGGACTAGTCTTCTTTTGTTTTCACGTTTGTTTTTCTTTTTTTATTTTTATTTTTCGTTTGTGCCAAACTTATGTCAGCTTTATTTTTGCATTTGAACTCATGGATTTATACTTGATTATCCTGTTGCTATTATCCTGTTTTTGAGTGTTCCTAACAGTGCTAACTTCTAACACTTTGGATCATTTTCCTCGGGTTAAGCAACTCGATACCATTAATTTTAAATCAATGTGTCGCCATACAACTAGTATCGATCGATACCAATCTGTATCGATCGACACTCATCACCTTCACAGGTAAGATGGGCGATTTTCTCATAATTCCACTTTGTTCATTTGTTTTCTTTCACCAACTCTAGGCTTGATAATATTGGGGACAGTGTTGTTCAAGTCTGGGGGAGGTAGTCGCTGACTTTGTTTTTGTTTTTCTTAGAGTCAGTCGTTTTTGAGTCATTCGTTGTTCTATTGAGTCAAAACTTTGTTGGAGACTGTGATCTTTTTCTTAAATCCATTGATCTGACCTTGCTTCTAAGTGACCATTGTTACAGAATCAGTTCTAGATCGACTAATGAAAAATTCAAAGGCTGAACCAGTGACTAGAAGACACNATTTTCGTTTTTATTTTTTAGTTGTGTGTCTTGTGTCTTAACGTGAAGCAGATTAAGAGGAGGAGTATCGATCGACACCAGTCTGTGTCGATCGATACCACAATCGCGGAGATATCATAGGAATTAGTCAACAAGTGTCGACTGATACTATGCGGTGTCGATCGACACCATGCGGGCAGCTTGGAACCTCGCAGACTCCGGTTGATCCTTCTCCTGTTATGATCCTGATGCTGATGGTGATTTTGGGGCGACAGAGGACTAGTCTTCTTTTGTTTTCACGTTTGTTTTTCTTTTCTTATTTTTATTTTTCGTTTGTGCCAAACTTATGTCAGCTTTATTTTTGCATTTGAACTCATGGATTTATACTTGATTATTCTGTTGCTATTAACCTGTTTTTGAGTGTTCCTAACAGTGCTAACTTCTAACACTTTGGATCACTTTCCCCGGGTTAAGCAACTCGATACCATTAATTTTAAATCAATGTGTCGCCATACAACTAGTATCGATCGATACCAATCTGTATCGATCGACACTCATCACCTTCACAGGTAAGATGGGCGATTTTCTCATAATTCCACTTTGTTCATTTGTTTTCTTTCACCAACTCTAGGCTTGATAATATTGGGGACAGTGTTGTTCAAGTCTGGGGGAGGTAGTCGCTGACTTTGTTTTTGTTTTTCTTAGAGTCAGTCGTTTTTGAGTCATTCGTTGTTCTATTGAGTCAAAACTTTGTTGGAGACTGTGATCTTTTTCTTAAATCCATTGATCTGACCTTGCTTCTAAGTGACCATTGTTACAGAATCAGTTCTAGATCGACTAATGAAAAATCCAAAGGCTGAACCAGTGATTAGAAGACACTCATGTTTCCAGCAAAGTTCTTTAAAGCCTGAGCCAGATTTTTGCACTTCATCAATGTGGTTAGTACCCATAGAGCTTGATTCATCATTCGTATATGACAAAGGAACCCACGTGTTTAAAGAATGGTATTTCTCTCCCTGTTACAAATTAATAAATAAGATGCATTAAAAGATGAGATGATTTTCTTTTGAGTAGAGGGTTAGGAAAATTACCAACGATCTCATTATTCTACTTGGTGAGGAATGATCACACAAAGGATTGGAAGCGAGGCTAGGATTTTCCTATGATGACATTATTCGCCTACGCCTTTGATACGTTGAGAGGGAAGAACCGGGGATTCGGTGGCTAACACCATCAATTCTCACGTCTCATACCTTGATGTGTATATGCAAAGCTAAAAAAAAAAGAGAACATAATAAGAAATAAGTCTGGGGAGAGAAATAATACCGGAAAGTGTGAAAAATGGTGGTTCCTTGTCATGATATTGTATGGGAAAGAATCTAGAAGGTTCTTGGTATTAATCACAACGATGAAACTGGTGAGGATGGCTTGACTGAACAATGCTGTGAAATAATGTGTGTAGTCTGGAAAGCTGTGAATGTCTACGGAGAAGTACATGGTGGTTAGATCAAAAACTGGTTAGGTGACATTTGGGTGCTTGGGAAAAGGGTCATTTCAACGTTTCATGAACATGTGAGTCTCTATGTTTCCAAACCTCTTTCACTGGTTTAGTCTTCTATTTGCTTGAGAGCAAGCAAAAGCTAAGTCTGGGGGAGTTGATATATCATGTTTTTACCCCGTTTAAGCCATGATATAAGTCCGTTTTATAGAGTCTTTCTACTATTTCGTAGTGTTTTAGAGTCTTTTACAGGTTTTAGCACGTTTGGAGCATAATTGGAGATATTGGAGCTTTCTAGAGCATTTTGGA
The DNA here is from genome assembly GCA_002933935.1 of Eutrema yunnanense. NCBI lineage: Eukaryota > Viridiplantae > Streptophyta > Magnoliopsida > Brassicales > Brassicaceae > Eutrema > Eutrema yunnanense. The sequence continues at coordinate 262,109 of PKML01030684.1, forward strand.
GCAAAGCAGACGTTCGTGTAGCTGAGTACCCGATTTGAAGTCTGAGTGTCGATCGATACTGCCTAATATCGGTCGATACTCATCGAGGCAGACACGACCCACGACTTTAATGAAGAGTTGAAGAATTGCAAAATTACCCATAAGTCTTTATTATTCACAAGAAGCCCCAAAACGTGTTTTATGTTATTTAATATGATTTTACAGCCACTTTGATGGTTACGCTACACTTTCATTACTCTTGATTCTACTTTGGTTTTTGGAGAGACAACTCTGAACTCCTGTTTTCTATTGTTTTCTTTGATGATCTATTCAATCATGTTGTTTTCATTCTCCATGTCTGAGTAGATCCACTTTAGGTTCAGGGTTCTCATAAGGGTTTCTTCTGAATGCTAGATTGATTAGTTGAATATGGTTCACCATCTAAATTAGTTCTTCGCCTTAGGTTGTGTTCAAAAATAATTCTAGGTTGACGAGTCTGGAACTTAGATATTAGGATAATTGATTAGGCGCGAAAGTGCGATTAATTACCTGATAGAACTTAGGGTGAGCAAAATAACTATTCGCAAAGAGATTTGGTTTAGTTGTTTTGTGAACAAATCAAACCTGATTTAAAAGCTGATTTAGACTTTAGGATTCGCAAAGAGATTTGGAATTCATAGGATTTAGATTTAGATAGTTTTCGCAACGAGAGTTGGTTAATTATATCTTAGTGATTTGAGTTCAAGAATCGCGCTAAATCTTAATCCTGCTAGTTAGTTTATCTGCATTCATTGATTTCCTGAGAAATACCCTGAATCTATCTTTCTCCCAATCGAATTACAACTTGTTTAATTTACGTATTGCTTTCAATTACATCGTTTGGTTTAGCTTAATTCGAATCTATTTAATTTATTGTGTGATTTCTGTGAGTCCTTGTGTTCGATCCCTACATATACTACAACAACTGCTTTAGTACTTATAGGGTATTAATTTGAGCATATCACCCACCGAGCGTTCTCCTAGGAAACGCCGATCTAGATTCAAGCCTTGCCGACCACATAAGTTTCCGAACTCAAGATTTTTTCATTCCTTCGCCGAACGAGGGGGGGGGGGCAATTGTTGGAGGTGAGTTTCGCAACCCCCTTCTTCCTAAGGCCCACCCTTAATCAAGATCGGCCCATCTAAACAATCGGCCTAATAGGAAGTCGGCCCGCCAAACGATCAAGGCCCACCCAGGTCGGCCGTACGACCGTGGAGAAGATAAGGCAGATTGCCACCGAGACCGGTCAGTACACTCTACCAAGCGACCTGTCCTACCCCACCATCGATCTGTCCTGACCGACCGTACCGATTAGGGTTTGGATATCCCTAAACCACCACCTTAAGTCTTGTATAAATAGGAATCTTCTCTCATTGTAAACGAGATCCGATTTTGGGAGAGAAAAAGCTCTGATAAAAACTCAACCGACATTGTATTCTTCAAAGAAAAAGAACTGATCTATCATCCATTTAAAGTAAACATTCTTTTAAGTCTCGATCCAAATCGACCCATAATCATTCATCAATCGTACCGACCTCGTTCACTTTTAGTATTCGCCGACCTAAGACTTTACCTTAATCGGGATTTTCCGAACCCTCTTCTGTGAACAAATATAAGAGTTAGTCGGTGACGATAACCGATACAACATTAACTGTAATCGAGTTTAGTTTTGAGTTGAAAGATTTTGATGCTTTTTTTTTGTTTTCTTCATGCTTTTTTTTTGTTTTCTTCAATTTTCGGATTTCGATATATGCATATAAACTATTTTGCTTATCGATCCAATTTAATGATGAACGGAATTAAATAATAATATTCATAATTAAATAATGAATTGGTTTTCTTATTAGCTAACACTTATCTATATTATTACTAGGTTTTTCATATGTCATATGCGCGGATCTATATTAATAATTTAGTTTAATTTTCTTTTTTTGTTAGTAACTTTTAAATTATCTAAAACATAATGAGTTTACATAATTTTTTTTTTTAATAAAAATATATTTAAATACGATGTGCCATTTTCTCCTACTTGTATTTAATTATAAAATTATCGTTTTCTCCTACTTGTATCTAATTATAAAATTATCGATTTTATTAAGTAAAATATTAATAAATCAATTGAGTTTTACCTAATTAAAAACTAATTTATCAAAAATACAAAAATGTTTGGACTATATGCTTTGTGTATAGAAAAAAATAGAAGAATAATTGTTTGACATTTTAGAAAACTAAAAAAGCATGCTTTAATATATGACTATATTGTATCTTTCAACATCTTCTTTTCAACTTTTTGTTAATTTGTTTGCATAGTGTTCAATTTTTNATGTGGACCTTAAAATTAAAAAAAAAAAATGGTGGTCTGTCTCCCGGTTTCTGCTTATGCCTCTTGGCGCTAATGTTAGTTTAGGTGTCAATATGTTTATATATCCTATATGGACTGGAGAGAATCTTCATAACTGATCTTATGGGTTTATGAGTTTTTGGAGTTTATGTGTTCGTTTATGTTATTTTAAGGATTTTTTTTGAAAAAGTAGTGGATGCCAAGGTGGATGCTGAGGTGGCGGAACGAGAAGTGAGCAAAACTAACTTTATATATATATATTAGCATTTTAGGCACATAGCATCGAAATGGTCTTTTATGATTATTGGTATGGTATGTTTCAGTTTTATGGATATTATAGAGTTAGCATTCAATAGCTTTTTAAAGTTTGATTATAGTAAATATACAACTTGAATATGTTCGATTCTTATATCATAATTTTTTTTGCTAAATTGTAAATCTTCAGAGATTCTTATAGTAAATATACAATTTGATATTATAGATTTTATTTTGACATATAATTTCCTTTTATTTTTTGTTAAGCTTTTTATGTTAATTTTCCATAGGGNATATTTGTGGCATGAACCAATGTTTTTTTTTAGTTAATTAGATTATAAACTTGTAAGAAGTCACCCTGTAATTTATCTTGTTGTTAATAACCAAGAAATTTTTAATCTTGTAGACTACGGCGGCCTTTAAGTTTGTCTCATAATAGCCTATTCAATTAGCCGCCATGACTGTTAATTTGGATTGTAGTTGACTTCAAAAATTTGTGTTAAAGCAGAATATAATAGTGCTAATTAAATTTTTGATTGGTGATGAGTAAATAGATTTCCTAGTACTTTTGATCAATAAAAAACAGTTCAAACCCCATGATGAGACCGCCTTTTTGTCATTTCGTGCCACCCAGAAGTGGACAACTCAAATAAGTAGTTCCTTCTTAATAAAACATTAAGACATACTTTTTTTTTGTTAATTAATCCTAGATATTAAGTTAATTTAATTTTTATAAAAACATTTCCTTTGTTAGTTTAAATTTTTTTATATTGATTTCCATTTTATTTTGACATATAATTTCCTTTTTTGTTAATCTTTTTATGTTGATTTTCCATAGAGTTATCATAGATATCAAATTACTTTTCTTTTAAATGATTTTTTTGTTTGTTAATTTAGCTCTTTTGATATTTATTTGCGTTTTAAGAGACACATTTTTTGGAGTTCTTTACATTATTTAAGATTTAATTAAAATGCTGATTTGACATATTTTAATTGGCCTTTTAAAATTATATGTGCTCACCCTTAGAGGTAGCATAGATATCAAATTAATTTATTTTATTAGTTTTTTTGTTAAGCTTTTATGTTGATTTTCCATAGAGGTAGCATAGATATCAAGTTAATTTCTTTTTAAATGATTTTTTCTTTTATTAATTTACCTCTTTTGATATTTATTTTCATTTTTGATTTTTTTCGTTTTTTAATTTAGCTTTTTTGATATTTATTTTCATTTTAAGAGATACGATTTTTTGGCATATAATTTCTTTTTTATTTATTTGTTTGTTAAGCCTTTTTTTTCTTTTTTCGATGAAATATAATTATATTAATTTGAAATTGAAAAATATGCATACAAGGTATTGGTTAACCAAAAAGGTGGATAAATACAATTTGAGAAAAAATATCGTTTGGAAGTCCTTTTTGTGCTAGTAAATGAGCAGCGTCATTTGATTGTCTATTAATATGAGCAATAGCATGACTTGTGAATTTAGAACGCCAAAAATTAATATCATCAATCAAATTCATGATTGATATATCCTGATGAGATCCTTGTAATATGCCGACCAGGTTTTTGCAGTCTCCTTCAAAACAAATCGATTTAAAACCGAGACTCCACACACTTTGTAATGCATGTAGAAGAGCTTTTCCTTCAGCTTCCAGGCTAGACAATGCTTTCGGTAAATTAGCTGAACCACAGAATTTGGCGAAACCATGATGATCACGAACAATCCAACCTCTGGTGACTCGTCTTGTATGTGGGTTGTATGCTGCATCGTAATTACATTTTAATGACCCTATTTTTGCTCGACTCCAAGAAGAAATAGGTCGATGGTTACGAACAGAAGCAGTCTGAATGTTTGTCTCCATGTCTTTTGTCAAATTCTCAATCCACTCATACACATCCGCCATAGCATATAAAACATATTTTCTCGGTTTAATTCGTTCTTTTTAGAATATTAAGTTGTTTCTCGACTTCCAAATTCGCCACATTAACCAAAACGGCAATAACTTTTGTTGTTTTGTTAATTTTGTATTGTTTTGTATATCCAATATATTTTTGATATTCTCCTCAAGATTATGTGATGGATATTTTAAGTATGTTATTGGCAAATTTGAAACACGCCAAGTTGATGTTGATAGTGGACATGTAAATAGCAAGTGATTAAGTTCTTCCGGGTGAGTACATCATCTTTGGCAAGTACTATCTATACAAACACCACGAGAAATTAATCTTGAAGATGTTCCGAGAGCTCCAGAAAGGATTCTCCAGAGGAAGTGTTTTAGTTTCGGCATGATTTGAAGATTCCAAATCCTGGTTTTCAAACTTGGATCACCACTAGAAATTGGCGGTAAACTATTTTTAAGTTGGTTAATATGTCTAGCAAACCAGTAACCGGATTTTACAGTATATGACCCAGATTTTGTGTAGTTCCATTTAAGCTTGTAATCTCCTTTTTGTTGTCCCAAATAAAGTGAATGAGCGAGTTCTTGATCAGCCGCTGTCAAGTTATTACCTAATGCGATTTCACTCCATGAACGTGTATATCCGGCATCGTTAATAAGTTCCGAGACTCGTGTTTCCAAAGTGGTATTGTCTGATATGGTTGGTAGTGGAGGATGTGTCGGTAGCCAGTTGTCCTGGTAGATTCTTGTATCACGACCATGACCAATTATAGAACGTGTTCCTTGTTTCAATAGGTCAATACCTTCTAAAATCGAGGCCCACCCAAAAGAATGGTATGGACGAGCTTTAGGTTCGAATAAATGTATATCTTTGAAATATCGGGCTTGTATAGGCGAAAAAACAAACATGATGGATTTGTTAATAGTCTCCAAGCTTGTTTAGCCAACAAATCATCATTGTATTTAGCTAAGTCCCTAAAACCTAATCCGCCATATTTCTTGGAGTATTGTAATCTTTTCCAAGCCACCCATGAAATACCTCGCTCTTGTGAACTTTTCTCCCACCAAAACCGCATCAAAGTACTTTCAATTTATGAGACAACTTGTTGTGGTTATTTAAAACACGACATAGAGTCTACTGGCATCGAAATGGCAACAGATTTTAACAACACTTCTTTGCCCGCCGGTGATAAGAACCTCGCTTTCCATGATGATGTTCGCTCCTTTACTCGGTTGATTACATTATTGAACATTTCTTTTTTCTTTCTTCCAAAATGTTCAGGTAATCCTAGATATTTACCACAGCCTCCATGATTGTTAATTCGAAGCACTCTCTTAAATCTTTCTTGTTTGTCACCCGGTATACGAGATCTAAAAGTTATCATTGATTTCTCTTGGTTTATTTTTTTGTCCAAAACATTGTTCATAAATTTGAAACACTTCCTTTATAGCCCGACAATTTTTCTGATTAGCAATACATAAAAATAGAGAATCATCTGCAAAAAGAAGATGTGTAATCGATGGTACACCATTACCAACTTTTATCCTATTAATTTTTTTTTTCGAACCTTAACATCGAGAAGGTGACTCATTACATCCACACATAAAATAAATAAGTATGGTGATAAAGGGTCTCCTTGTCGAAGCCCACGTTATGGAGTAATGAATCCCTGTGGATTTCCGTTGATTAAAACTGAGTAGCTAACAGAACGAACCATTGTCATTATCCAACCGATCCACAATTCAGAAAAACCAAAAGCGCGCATAGTTTTTTTCCAAAAAAGCCATTCTACCCGATCGTATGCTTTGCTCATATCTGTTTTGATGGCCATATATGTTTGCGAGACGCGTTTCCTTGATTTCAAGGAATGCATTAATTCATGTGCAATTAATACATTATCTGAAATCAATCGGTCAGGTATAAACGCTGCTTGAGATTCAGACACAATCTGATTCATATACGATTTTAATCTCCTCACCAAGAGTTTTGAGATAATTTTGTAGAGTACATTACATAAGGCAATTGGCCTATAATCTGACAGAGTAGTTGGTTTTTTAATTTTTGAATCATACATATATTTATGTGATTCACTCCAGGCTGTAGTGTTGATGTTTTAAAAAAGTGTGTGACTTCGTTTATTACATCTTTTCAACTATGTCCCAACATTCTTGATAAAAGCTAGATGTTAAACCATCTTGTCCCGGAGCTCTGCCTGCTCTAATGCTGCATACGGCTTTGAAAATCTCTTATTGCTGTGAAATCTCTTGTAACCTGTCGATTTATATCATATGTAACAGATGGTTTAAATTCTGAGAAAATTGTTGGCACGAACATTTTATTGTCGCTCTTGTAAATATTTTTGAAGAAATTTGTGTGTGTTCTCCAACTTGTAGATCTCCCCGATATGTTTGTCCAAAAGAATCACATATTGAGTGGATACAATTTCTTGAGTATCGTTCTTTAGTGCAAGCATGGTAGAATTTGGTGTTTTTGTCTCCTTCAGACAAGAATTTCTACTTTTTCGTTTCCAATAGGTTTTTTCTTCTCGATAAGCTTGGGAAAGTTGCTATCGTAAACGAGGAATCGATCGGCGATGAGATCCTGAAGAGAGTAATGCAACCTCAAGTTCGAATTGCAGGTTGTCAATGCGTTTTTCAGAGTTCAGGTTTGAAAACTTCCGACAATGAGCCGTAGATATTCGACATTCTCTAATTCGATCTAGAATTGTACAATCGTTTCCAAGTCGATAAGAGTTCTGATATGCTCAAATTAATACCCTAACAGTACTAAAGCAGTAGTTGTAATATATCTAGGGATCGAATCCACAAAGACTCAAAGAGACGCACAATAGATTGTATAATATCGAATTAAACTAAGCCAAACAGATGTAATTGAAAGCAGTGCAGAAATTAAAAGAGTTGTAATTTAATTGGGAAAATATAGGCCCAGGGTATTCAGATTTAGATTTAGCGCAGTTCTTGAACTCAAATCACTAAGCTATAATTAACCAACTGTCGTTGCGAGAATTATCTAAATCTAAATCCTAGGAATTCCAAATCTCTTTGCGAATCCTAAAGTCTAAATCAGCTTTAATATCAGGTTTGATGTGTTCACTAATCAATTAAACCAAATCTCTTTGGGAATAATCAATTTGCTCACCTAGGTTCTATCAGGTAATTAATCGCACTGTCGTGCCTAATCAATTATCCTAAGATCTAAGTTCCAGATTCGTCAACCTAGAATTAGCTTTGAACACAACCTAAGGCGAAGAACTAATTCAGATGGTGAATCCTAAACAGATAATCAACCTAGCACTCAAAGAAATCCTTTTTGAGAAAACCCTAAACCTAAAGTGGATCTACTCAGACATGGAGAATGAAATAATCAACATAACTGAATAAATCATCTATAGAAAATAAGAGTAACAAGAGGTTTTGAGATCTGATCTCGGACGAAGGGAGATTCAGACTTGTCTCTCTCAAACCAAAATAAAATCAAAGTATAGAAAATAAAGCTTAGCCTAAAAGTGGCTGTAAAAATCCCTATAAATAACCTAAAACACGAATTGGGGCTTCTTGTAATTATTAAAGACTTTTGGGGCAAATCGGCAGTTCTTCAACTCTTCATTAAGTCGCGTGTTTTGTCATGCTGCGATGGGTATCGATCGATGCTTGACGTGAAATCAGATACTCAGCAACACGAACTTCAGCCTTACTCCAAACTGCTCCAGAAAGCTCCAATACCTCCAATAATGATCCAAACGTGCTATGACCTGTAAAAGACTCTAAAAGACTACAAAACACTAGAAAGACTCTATAAAAA
>PKML01030684.1:274265-290310 GCA_002933935.1 Eutrema yunnanense
TCGTTGCGAAAACTATCTAAATCTAAATCCTAGGAATTCCAAATCTCTTTGCGAATCCTAAAGTCTAAATCAGCTTTAATATCAGGTTTGATGTGTTCACAAATCAATTAAACCAAATCTCTTTGCGAATAATCAATTTGCTCACCTAGGTTCTATCAGGTAATTAATCGCACTGTCGTGCCTAATCAATTATCCTAAGATCTAAGTTCCAGATTCGTCAACCTAGAATTAGCTTTAAACACAACCAAAGGCGAAGAACTAATTCAGATGGTGAATCCTAAACAGATAATCAACCTAGTATACAAAGAAATCCTTTTTGAGAAAACCCTAAACCTAAAGTGGATCTACTCAGACATGGAGAATGAAACAATCAATATAACTGAATAAATCATCTATTGAAAATAAGAGTAACAAGAGGTTTTGAGATCTGATCTCGGACGAAGGGAGATTCAGACTTGTCTCTCTCAAACCAAAATAAAATCAAAGTATAGAAAATAAAGTTTAGCCTAAAAGTGGCTGTAAAAATCCCTATAAATAACCTAAAACACGAATTGGGGCTTCTTGTAATTATTAAAGACTTCTGGGGCAAATCTGCAGTTCTTCAACTCTTCATTAAGTCGCGTGTCTTGTCATGCTGCGATGTATATCGACCGATGCTTGACGTGAAATCAGATACTCAGCAACACGAACTTCAGCCTTGCTCCAAACTGCTCCAGAAAGCTCCAATACCTCCAATAATGATCCAAACGTGCTATGACCTGTAAAAGACGTTTATCAAAACGAAATTGTTTTTTGGATTTTTTTTTCAACAAACGCCACTGTAGTTATAACGGGCCGATGGTCGGAACCAAATAACCGGAGAAATTCCACTTTTGAAGCAGGGAACTTCGATAACCATTCTGCATTTGTTACCACTCGGTCCATGCAACATTTAACTAAATGTTTGCCTCGCTGTCCAACCCAGGAAAATATATTTCCTTTGTATATGAGATCCGCAAGATCACACGAACTATACATGTTCCTAAAATCTTGGAAGCTTCGTTTATCACGTTGTGGTCCTCCATCCTTTTCCTCATTCGGTAAAATTTCATTGAAATCACCGATAAGTGATATATCATGGTTTTTACCCTGTTTAAGCCATGATATAAGTCCTTTTATAGAGTCTTTTCTTGTGTTTTGGAGTCTTTTAGAGTCTTTCACAGGTTATAGCACGTTTGGAGCTTAATTGGAAGTATTGGAGCTTTCTGGAGCATTTGGAGCAGAAGCAGAAGATCGTGTCGCTGNTTCGTTTATCACGTTGTGGTCCTCCATCCTTTTCCTCATTCGATAAAATTTCATTGAAATCACCGATAAGTAACCATGGTCCTTGTCGTGATTGACTCATTCTCTCAATCATTTCCTAAAATTCATGCCGTTTAGATTGATTTGGATCACCATAAACACATGAAAAATAGAAATACATGCCATTGTATTCAACATAGACCTCAATTATTCTTACAGATTGGAAAAGATTTTTAATACATACAGTTTTCTTCCATAATAGAGCTAGTCCTCCACTTCTGCCACAAGGAGGAACTGAAATTACAAAGTCAAATCCTAAAGATACACACATATCCCTTACAATATCACACTTATTTAGAGTCTCCACTAAACATAATAAGTTTGGAGAAATTGTTTTGCATAGTTCTTTCAGTCTGTCATTAGTAAATGGAGCTTGTAAACCCCTACAATTCCAGGAGCGAATCTTCATATTGACTGTGGGGGTACCGGGCCCCCGCCTCCGTCGATTAACTTGAATTTAGAGCACGAACTTGTAGATTCACACATTACCTCTTGGAACAGAAAAATGTCCTTCCGTTCAGGTAGGATGGCTAGTGGTGCATCAAGCATATCATTCACTGCAGTTCTCTTCTTTTTACGCAAACCAGAAACATCATCATGATTCACATACGCATCAAAAACATCCAAAAATTCCTCTTCTATAAACTTTCCTTTTGCCAATCTACGCTTCTGAAATTCCTCATCCTCTATCTGTTTTCTATAATTATCCATACGAGGTGACATTTTGGAGCATTATATACCATTTGAAGCATCAACATTAGAGCAATGAATACATGGTATAGTAATTAGATTCGAATCTCCATACATATCCGAAGTAGTAACTTCAGAGTGGGCATTGTCATAGCAGCGCAACATTACTCCAATCTCATCCCTTTTCCTCTTTCCAAAACCCGGAGAATTCGCTTGCTTCAATTGAGACTGGACATAGCGCCATTTCTCAGCCATCATATCAATATCAATCTCCACAGAAAGGCTCCTTTCAACATCATCAATTTGTCCAGAAGACGATCCAGCAATTGTCGTATTTTGATTAGGATTTGCAATATCATCAGAACAAAACTCACCATCATTCCTCTGTTAGGAAACATCATCATTACCATCGTCTCCAATTTCATCTTGATCATCATCTGCATCATCAAAATGCAGGGGGTAGTCTTTCGATTCATGAGAAAGGAGTCCACACTTCACACAAAAATTTCTCATTATTTTCATAATGAAAACTCAGAATCGTGTTTTCATCCGTAGATAATTGGAAGTTTCGCTTGAAACGTAAGGGATTATCAATGTTCCAATTCACTTTGACTCTCACACAGTCGATCAGATTTGCTGCTTCATCGAAGTCAGAATCGACCATCGGTCCAAGAGTACGGCCAATGAAATCCACCATTTCACGATTTAGAAACTGTGATGGGGTCCCACGAATCTGGATCCAAAATGGAATTGTCTTCATCTCATCTTCCGATAAGTTTGGATACCATCGTTGAGTGACTAGCATACACTCACTAAACGACCACAGTCCTCGCCTGAGAACCAAGTTGAGCGCTTCTTCCGATTGGAAAGCGAATTGAAATCTGGTCGGAGAAACAATTCTTCCAACCACATCAAAACTCAATCCCCACAGCCGAGGCATCTGGTTGATGAACACACGCATATTCTGCTTCTTTGGATTGAGAAGAACCCCCACAATTGCAAGACGGTTCGCTTGTGCCGCTTGGGCACAAAGTGCCTGCGAGAGTGCAATCGGGGCATCATTCATGCCCAGCGTGATGTCCTGCATCTTCATCATGATATTATCGCTCATCGTTGTAGAGATTTGACGAACAGAAACTGATTCAAAGGCAGAGACGAAAAATATTTAAGATGAGAGAATCCATGGCGGTTTTGGGATTCGACTGAAACTAGAGAGGGAAAACCTCACACAACCGCCTGAGAAGATTCTCAACGGACAATAACCGGCAAGAAAACGGTAAGTAACTGCCGGACGAAGACTCAGAAGAGAGAAAGCAAAACCGTTTCTGAAACCGCCATGAAAATCGCATAGAGAGAAACGAACACATTGTATTACCATACACCGCGACATGTTTTCCATAGTTTGTTAAGCTTTTTTTATGTTGATTTTTTATATAGTTATCATAGATATCAAATTAATCTTATTTTAAATATTTTTTTTTCTTTTTTTAGTTTAGCACTTTTGATATTTATTTCTATTTTAAAAGATACGTTTTTTTTAGAATGCTGATTTCGCATATTTTAAGTGGTCGTTTAAAATTATATGTGGACACCTTTAGATGCATATAGCATCAACTTTTATTAGTATAAGATTTTATTTTGACATATAATTTCATTTTTCTTTTTTGTTTGTTACGTTTTTATTTTGATTTTCTATAAAATTAGCAAAAATATCAAGTTAACTTTCTTTTAAATGATTTTTTCTTTTGTAAATTTAGGTCTTTTGATATTTATTTCAATTTTAAAAGACATAATATTTTGGAATTTTTGAAATTATTTTAAATTTAATTAAAATGATGATTTGTCATATTTTAATTGGTCGTTTAAAATTTTACGTGGACGCCCTGAAAAATCTATAGATTCAACTTTTATTAGTAATAAATTTGGAAGTCCATTTTTTTGTTCTCACATGATAATTTTTTTTTCAATTGACACAAAAGAGCAAGATATATATGGTTTAATTAAATGGTAATAGAAGTGATTTTTTTTTTCTCTCTAGAATGACGATGGCGGCGGCGACGTGAGATGGGTGTAGATTCACCAGGGGGATTCTCCCAGATACGGTTCATATTAAGGATCATAATACGGTTTTTATTGAAGGGATATGGAATCGGGATAGCAAGGGAATCGATGCAGGAGACTCGCACAGTCAAGAGCAAATCCGGAAATCAATGGTATCAATGTCGGGAAATCAATGGGCGATGTCAAAGATTCGGAGATGCCAAATCCTCAGGGATTTGGAAAGTTGGATAGCGGTAAATTTACGCTTCGTCCATGGAGGTTATGCCGGATCCGGAGATTGAACAGAGGCAAGCGAGGGGGCGGTCTGAGAAAGGAAACCAGAGAGATCTCGGATCAAGAGAAACTGAATGCCAGATTCAAATCTCAAATCTCGGATCAATTTCGGATACACAAAATCGGTTTGGACATTACTTTGCGGAGATCAACAGAAGATTCATGGAGTCATATTGGGTTTGGGTTTAAGGTATGGATCGTGATCAGTACGGAGATCAATCAAAGGGATATGGGGGCTCGACAAGATACGGGAATAATACGTTATTCACATGGAGGTTATATAGAAACAAGACATGAAGAGTTTCGATGGCATAAACATATTCCACAAATCACCTCTATAATTTTTGCTGCGGTTTTCTGGGTCACAGCAAGGAACACAATGACGCATGGTAATTTGCTGAACACGTCTGGGTCAGCAAACAACGGACAGATCAATGTGAAGAAAATGAAGATCGTGATTCCAAAATTCGACAACTCAAGCCTTATAGTGGGTTACTCTCGGACCCTGATTGGCAGATGCATGAATCCGGGTATGCAAGACATGAAGACTCTGTTGTTTATGTTACCACGTATATGGAATGTAGAGGAACGTGTGGCGGGAGCAGACTTGGGGTTGGGACGGTTTCAGTTTGACTTCGACAAGGAAGAAGACATAAAGGAGGTGATGAAAATGGAGCCCTTCCATTTTGATTACTGGATGCTGTCTTTGGTACGATGGGAACCGGTGGTGGATCGAAACTACCCATCAGCCATTACCTTTTGGATTAGAGTGTTGGGAGTGCCGCTCCATTTCTGGGCTGACCCGACCTTTAGGAGCATCGGAGAGGCTCTTGGGACGGTTAAGATGGTGGATTTGGAGGAAGGGAGAGTGCAAGTGATGGTGAACGGTTTTCAACCGCTTGTCTTCTCAACAATTGTGGAGTTTGATAGCGGTGAAGAGACAACGGTGTCTTTGAGGTATGAGAGGCTCTTTGGATACCGTCGACATTGTCACAGTTTATGCCATGACCACTTTAAATGCCAGTCTAGAGTTGGAATAGAGGGGAAAACAGAGCGGGATATACCGGATTTCAAAGATCCGGGACATGGCCCAAGTGCAACGAGTTTCAAAGCGGTAGTGGCCTCGGGTGGGGAGCGTTACACTGAAATGAATCAGAACGGTCAAGGTACCCAGGAGTACAAGGGGATATACAAGGGGAAAGAAACAAACCAGGCTGCCAAGGAAGGTCCACAACAGTCTTGGGCTGGAAAGGACTGGACTTATAAGGGTAGAAAAGAATGGAGAGGTGGAGAAGGAACAACACGGTACAACATATTCACAGGGTACGTTCCTCTAGACGAGATCAAACAAAGATATGCGGTCTCTAACAAGGGAGCTGATGGAAGAATCAGAGGATCGACTGAGGAGGTCTCGACCACAGACAGAAACACGAAGGGTATTGACACGGGTTCAGAAAGAAATCGATCTAGGGAGGGTGCTGAGGGTAACAATAAGGTAAGGAAGGATGCTCCACCATCATCTAGCAAGGTGCGTAAGGAACTGCTGTTTGGTAATGAGGATTTGTTTCCGGAAATGGTCAAGGGTTTAGAAGCTGAGATTCAGGAAGGTGGAGAGGAGTTAACGGAAATGGTAATTGATGAGGTAATGGAGGAAGGTGAAGTCGGGGATAAAAGAAATAGCGGGATAGATGTTTTTGTTGGGACTGCATGTGATATCATGAACCAGGTTCAGGCCGAAGGGGACATTGATGAATCTGAAGGAGGTGCAGAGGAGTTCACGGCAAAGGGGAAAGAGGTAGGCTCACACAGCACGGAGCTAGCACCGGTTTTCGAAGGGAATGTGGGCGAGAGCAAGGCTGATGAGGTGACGCAGGAGGTGATGAGGCATGATGAAACACAAGAAGGAAAAGGAGATCCAAACCAGAGTGAAAGAAAGAAACTCAACAAAACAGGTTCAATGATTTATGGCGGTGGATCTAAGAAGAGAATCGTTCAAGCAATGATTTCTCCGCGCAAGAAGATGATGGCAAAGGTTCCGGTTCGTAGTGGAGAGGAGATCAAGGGGGTAGGTCCGAAGGTTTCATCAAACCCGAAGACCGGTTCGGGGAAAATGAATTAGTTATTTATGAGGATTTTGAGTTGGAATTGTCAGGGACTCGGGAATAAGTACACGATAGGTTATCTTCGGGAGGTTTGGAAGAAGCATAATACAGAGTTTTTATTTCTTTCCGAAACCACACAAGAATTTTCATTTTTGCAAAAGTTTCAATTTCATTTCGGTTATAATAAATTGTACACGGTTGAACCGCGCGGTGCGAGTGGCGGACTCGCTTTATTCTATGATGATTCTTTAAATGTTAGTGTTTTATTTTCAAGCAATCGAATAATAAATATCGAGGCGACTATTCTAGGAAAAAAGGTTTTCCTATCATTTCTTTATGGTGATCCGGTACCGAAAAATCGAGATCAAGTTTGGGAGCGGTTAACACGAACAAGCATAACACGATTGGAACCATGGTTTATAATTGAGGACTTAAATGAAATCACGGGGAATAACGAAAAACAAGGAGGCAACATAAGATCGGCTTCTTCCTTTATATCCTTCAATCTCATGATTCAACACTGCGGTTTCCTGGAATTCCAGTGTTTTGGAAATACCATGTCCTGGAGGGGGCGACGGAATTCGAAAATTGTTCGGTGTCGCCTGGATAGGGCCTTGGCAAATGAAGATTGGCATGACATTTTCTCTCATTCATATGTCGAATACTTAGCAATGATTGGGTCAGATCATAGACCAATTGTCGCTACCATTGAGGATAAAATCCCGCGAAGCCGGGGCCAGTTTCGGTTTGACAAACGGTGGATTGGACGGGACGGCCTTATGGATACGATCTCAAAGGGTTGGGAAATTAACTCAGGTGGAAATGGATCATCTTTTATAGAAAAAATTTCAAATTGCCGGCGAGAAATATCCAAATGGCGGAAAAACAATTTACCATACGGAAAGGAGAAAATTCAGGAATTACAACAAGCATTAGAGGAAATCCAAAACGACGACAACAGCACCCAGGAGGAATTATTGGATATTACACGGAAATTAAAAGAGGCTTATATAGATGAGGAAATATTCTGGCAACAGAAAAGTCGTACTTTGTGGGCAACAGCGGGTGACAGAAATACACAGTTTTATCACGCACAAGTTAAGCAAAGACGGGCGAGGAATCGGATTACTGGCCTCCATAATGCGTCAGGATCTTGGGTTACCTCGGATAAGGAGGTGGAACAAGTGGCGGTTAATTATTTCGAGGAATTATTCACCTCAACTTCTCCGACGGATTTTGAGATTGCACTAAGTGATATACCGGCACTAGTTTCGGATCAGAATAACGACATGCTCACGGCAATGGCCACGGAAGAGGAAGTTCGGAAGGCTCTTTTCATGATGCCCCCGGAAAAGGCTCCGGGCCCGGACGGAATGACGGCATTATTTTTCCAGCGATCATGGCAGATTGTGAAGTCAGATGTAGTGGGATTGGTTAACAGATTCCTGGAAAGGGGGTCATTTGATCATCGGCTGAATATGACAAATATTTGTCTAATCCCGAAGACAGGACGCCCAACTCGTATGACGGAATTAAGACCTATAAGTCTGTACAATGTGGGTTATAAGATTATTTCAAAGGTTTTATGTCAGAGGTTAAAGAGATTGTTACCGGACCTTATCTCCGAGACTCAATCAGCCTTTGTATCAGGGAGGCTGATCTCAGATAACATCCTGATCGCCCAGGAGATGTTTCATGGTTTACGAACCAACAAATCTTGCAAAAGTAAGTTTATGGCAATTAAGACGGATATGAGCAAAGCATATGACCGGGTAGAGTGGCCATTCATCGAACAGCTATTGAGGAAATTCGGTTTTGGGGAAAAATGGATTTCATGGATGATGTGGTGCATCCAATCAGTACAATACAAGGTACTAATTAACGGTCAACCCAAAGGCCACATACAGCCACACAGAGTTTTGCGGCAAGGCGACCCATTATCACCATATTTATTCATACTTTGTACGGAGGTTTTGATAGCCAATATACGGAAAGCAGAGAGGGATAAATCAATTACGGGACTAAAAGTAGCAAGGGCTTGCCCCGCAATTTCACACTTACTCTTTGCGGATGATAGTCTATTATTCTGCAGGGCTACAGTGCAGGAGTGTCAAACCATATTACATATACTTAAACAGTATGAGTCGGTATCAGGGCAACAAATCAACTTCTCAAAATCATCCTTAATTTTCGGACATACAGTACAAGACGCGGTACAGAATGAGATAAAACAGTTGCTAGGGATCCCAAATATGGGAGGAATGAGTTCTTATCTAGGTCTCCCGGAAAGTCTCGGAGGAGCAAAGAGTAAAATTTTTAATTTCGTCGTAGAGAGACACAATGATCGAATAAATGGATGGACATCAAGATTACTGACCAAAGGGGGTAAAGAGGTTCTCATAAAATCGGTGGCATCGGCTATGCCCACTTTCGTCATGTCATGTTTTCGCTTACCCAAGTCCGTTACCGGAAAACTAACGAGTGCGGCAGCGAGATTCTGGTGGAGTTCTGACGGACAACAGAAAGGAATGCACTGGCTGGCTTGGAGAAAGATGTGTCGGGGCAAATCAGAAGGTGGAATTGGGTTTAAATCAATAGAGGCTTTTAACACAGCCCTTCTGGCAAAACAGCTATAGCGGCTAATGGATAAACCGGAATCGCTATTTGCTCGAGTTTTTAAGGGTCGATACTTTCGGAACACAGACCCACTAGATCCTATAAAATCATACTCCCCGTCCTTCGGATGGAGGAGCATTATTTCGGCTAGATCTCTGGTTGCAAAAGGGCTCATTAAAAGAGTTGGTTCAGGTGGTTCTATCTCAGTATGGAATGATCCATGGATACCAGCATCTTCCCCGAGGTCAGCATCATGTAAGGGGTATAATTATTACTCAAATCTCAGGGTCAATCATTTGGTTGACCCAACGACTCAAACGTGGAATATGGAGTTGATAAATGCAATTATCGACCCGGCCGATGCGGAAATCATTCGGCGTCTACCTATCAGTAACTCTTATCGACCAGATCCTGTTGGTTGGCATTATACAAAGACGGGTAAATATACGGTCAGGTCGGGATATCAAATCGAGCAACAAAATCCAGGCAACAGCGGGAATGACCTTTACGGTCCGGACGTGACGAACTTACAGGCATATACATGGAAACTAGCATGCCCACCGAAATTGAGACATTTCATTTGGCAGGCCATTTCGGGATGTCTCTCGGTCTCAGCGAATTTACGTGCGAGAGGAATAAATTGTGATACGCAATGTGCGCGGTGTGGAATGGATGGGGAAACGATTAACCATGTTCTTTTCGAGTGCCCACCGGCCATACAAACATGGGCTCTTTCTCATATTCCGTCGGCCCCGGGAGCTTTCCCGATGACATCGGTCTTCTCTAATTTTGATCATCTCTTTTGGAGACTTCCAAAAGCGGATACGAACGCAACTTTTCCTTGGATTGTGTGGAACATTTGGAAAGCAAGAAATGATAAGGTTTTCTCCAATATGGATAGAAATCCACAAGAGATTTTGCAGATAGCGGAGACGGAGGCCATAACTTGGGAAACGGCACAAAGTAGTGAACCAAACATTATTTCTTAACTTGGTAATCTAATGTGTCGTTTTATCTGATGTCGCTATTTTTGTTATTGGACTAAAACCCTTTTTTTTTTTTTTGTGATTTTGCGTTTGTTTCAGAGATCAACAGGGATATATCGTTTTGGGCTATATAACCCATACTTTTTTAAGTCAGCAACCGCGTAAATAATATTTGTGTTTAGCTCTTTTCTTTTTTTTTGGTAACAATTTCTTCTCATTGCTTAAACTTCCACAATATAGGTAGAGAGAATTATCCATCCTCTTTGATAAGGGCAATACAAATTAAAAACAATAAAGCTTGAAGCATATAGAGTGTGATCAAAAGACATCGAATTCAAGACTAGGCTCGAATGCATCGATAGGATAAACTTGAAAGTTCTGGAAACTAAACTTCTGGTGAGGATTGTGATGTCCTCGAAGATACCAAGAAGTTCAGGAACACAAGAGTCTGAGAAGATAGCTCTAACCAATTGTAAGGAATCCGATTCTACCAAGAAAGTCCTTATTTTTTCAAAGGCAGTTTGGAAAAAAGCTGCACGAATTGACACCACATGCAAATTAAGAAGCCTTGGATCATATGACCCTCAGATTGACATTTAACAACTGTGAGAGTTTCAAGGAAGGGTATGGATACCACATGCAACTTTGCCTTGGATTTACTCCGGTTACCTTACAGAAAACTAAAATAAATTTTAAAAAGGAAAAATTTCAAAACCCTAACCTTACAGAAAACAATATATATTGATTCCTAAATCTCCATTATTCAGAGCGGTCTTTTTTTTTTATCGTTATAGTTTTTTTGTTCTTATTCGATTGTTTGAATGTTGGTGTAGTTTAAAACCTAATTTTGTGACTGTGTAGTTTTTTTTAGGCTAATTTGCCATCTTCTTAACTTTCTTGCAACGGCCTAGAGATCACAATTGCTCACATATAAATATGTCGAGGATTTGTTTGTAATCAAAATATCACATTTAGCGTAACGTCCTGACCGCCACCGTTCGTGGGCCCACACACTCTCTCTCGGTCCGGACCGTTACCTTTGACGGTGTGAGTCCACATAACTCCACACTCGTTTTTGGGTTCGGCTCTGATAACACTTGTAACGCCACGACCGCCACTAATCGTAGGCCCCCACACACTCTCGGCTCGTGGGCCCCATCCTCATCCATCGACCAGTGCGCTAGTCCGGGAGGCAAGCAAGTCTTGTCTACTGACCCTAAAAATCAACACGTGATATTTCTTCATGTTTTGTCCTCACTCGCACAGTACCACGAATTACTTCCCGGTAGGTCACCTATCCTTAAATTGCTCTAGCTCACGCACACTTAACTTTGGAATTCTTTCTGGACAACTGACCGAAAAAATAAGTGCACTTTGGTAACATAAGTAGCCAAATAAATTCTTATAAGCCTATCTGTATGCAACACCATATAGCATAAATCGGGATGTTACAGTTAGTCTCTTCATATTAATATAGATTTGTTTATAGTCTTTCTATCTAACTTTCTTCTGTTGTCCGTTTTAGGAAATTTGAAATTGGTTGCTGGTTAAGGAAATAAAAGCAAATCTCAGAACGACTCAAACGAAAAGATGATGAATATCTTCAAAGGTGGCAAAGGAAAACAAACAAGTTTAACCCCAAGAGTCCAAGTGAGTTTCTTGATATATTTACAAAGAGTCTAATATGCTGAGTTATTTGTATTTGTAAATGTGTGATTAGATTTTTAGAGCTTATACTCAATAATCATTATTATATAGAATGGTCTAACTTGGTGGGTGTAAATACAAAGATCGTAGCAGCCTATGACACACCATAAATTTGATGCTTATGGAGTCAAACCTCTATGATCTAATAGCCTTAACTAATGTCTTATATTTGAAAATGCAAGAGCCGTAGTACAGGAACTAGAGCACAATGTAACATAGGGATTTCTTTACACGAAAACTTTGTTGCTGGAAAATCTGTTAAGTACACTTACAAGTCTTACCTAACACGATTTTAGACAAGCTCAAGACACACATTGACTTGTCGTTCTAGCCTCACAAATTCATGGATCTATACGTGATCCAAGAACCTCTCAATCGAATCCATTAGCCCTTATAACCCCTGATTTCTTACAAGATAATCACTCGCCCTATGATAAGAATTCTCCAGTTGTGTTAAGGCACATAAGATGCCTTTCCAGATGATCCTTGCCCTTGAAGATCACTCCAAATCTTCAAAGATATTCTTTGTTCCCTTATTCTTCTCCTAAGAATAAGGAAATCTTCCAAGCTCCAATATCTTTAATAAGATCTTCGTCCCAGCTCAGTTGCTGTTTTGCGTCACTCATCTTAACTTGTCCAGCTCAGCTACTTTGTCGAGTAAGTTCCACGTCACCAGCCGGGTCGTCTCACTTCCTTGAGCTACCACGTGAGCTACATCGCCAATGGTACATGAGATGCATCAGGCCGTTGCATCTTCAATCTCCCATTTTTTAGCTTGGTGTTTCTCTCAAGCACATGAGTAACAAAGATCTCCATGACTCCCCCAGAATCTTTTATTTGGTTACTCCCCCACAATTTTCATCTCCCCCTGCTTGTGAGAACACGTTAAAAACACATGTACTTGAAGCAAACAATATGAAATTACTAAGATTTTTCAAACTTCCAAACAGTGGAAAAACATAAACTCTCCCAGAATCCTAATCTAGTAAACTGAATCACCAAAAACATCAAGTTACACTCCGGATTCCGTTTACTCCCCCTTTAGCCACTTTCTCCCCCTTGGATGGACTGTTGCAGCATTTGAACAATGACAATGAGGGTTTAAAGCGAACGGGTTGTGTCCTCTAGGGCATTACGCATCGCCTCTGCGCTTGCAAAGCCTACCGGTAGATGGATGTTTTCTGATGAGTCAGGTGCCTTACTTGTTGATGCAACAGCAGATGGTTCAAGTGCAGTTGATGCTGGTGATGGCGCAGATTCCTTAATTTACGGCTGGGTGATGTTGCTTCTTTGTCTTTATCTCAGCTGCTTCCTTCTTGATGAACCCCTCACCACTTCTTGGATCCTTCTTGTATCGTGCCAGAAGTACATGAGTTTCCTCAGCCTCTAATCCAATCTGATGATGTGACTCAAGAACAGCAATGATAATACACGGGAACAACAGCCAGCGAGTGTCATTCTTCTTGAGCTTACTCAATCCC
The DNA here is from genome assembly GCA_002933935.1 of Eutrema yunnanense. Classification (NCBI taxonomy): domain Eukaryota; kingdom Viridiplantae; phylum Streptophyta; class Magnoliopsida; order Brassicales; family Brassicaceae; genus Eutrema; species Eutrema yunnanense. The sequence goes on from PKML01030684.1 coordinate 287,523, forward strand.
ATCACCTGCTTGAAAACCATCTGGCCAGAATCAACTCGGATCCCATGAAACAATTTGGTGTGGCACTCTCCTCCAAGATGTGATTTTTGTGAGTTAATGACACCCAGTTGAATGCTGCAATCCAGATCAGAGCAGCAAGATTGATAAATAGGATTTTTCCTTATGAATCAATCCTTAAGTTTACTCATATAATTGTAGTACTTAAGGTGTCAATCCAATTGAAGTTTAGTTTAATGCAACAAGAATGCAAGAAACTCTCTAATTTAAGCTAACAAAGTGGTTTTTGGTTTCAATTCTAACCTAATTCAAATGTAACAAGTCAAACAAGAAACAAGACTAAATAAGCACTAAACGAGATTAACAAATTGATAAAGGCAAACCCTTGGATGAGGTTATGGACTTTTGGGACTTTTATGATCAACCTATGATGTCATTACACACAATCAAGCAATTTTCCTTAGCCTATAACACTTAAACAAGACTAATCCACTGTCATGGCACTAATCACTTTGCTAATTAACAAATCAAGAACAAACTCTCATTTGTGAAAAGTTAATCAACAAGCATTAATCATAGGTTCCAATAGCCATACTACTCCTTAAACAACTAATCTCATATGCTAAGCAAGTAAAATCTCTTATTTAGTTTTTTGGGGAATTTCATCGAACACATTATGTGCATGAAATTCCCTATGATCTAGGTTAACTCTCTCAAACTTAATCTAGCATTATGAACACTAAATAAGAGCTGAAAGATGTAAACTAAGCCCTAGACATCATAGATCTATCACAAAATCCCCTAAATCAACCTCATCCATGAGCTCTAAAAAGACTACTCACGTACTAATCATGAAGAACACACCAAATCTCATGAAAGAGGTGTTGTTAATCATGATTAGAGAATAGAAAGATGAAAAATTAGAAGAGATTAAGAAACTTAAAAGCTTAAAACTTAGATTGTATAAAAATAAGATGAAGATCTCTTTTACAAAAATCTAAAGAACATTAAAAAAAAAGAGGTTTTTGCTTAAGAAGAAGACTTAGAAAAATAAAGCTTGGAACTAGAAAGTTAGGTTTTAGAATATTTAAAGGGTGCTGGACGGACCGGGTCAACCCGGGACAAATTTGGTGTTGACCCAGCCGAAACTGGGTCGAGTTGGTCTTGATGGTCTGTACCGGTTAGTGATGCAAGAAGGATGCAGGTCAGTATTGGCCATGGAGCTGAGTGCCGCATGGGAGATGGCCGGGTGATATACTCATATATTGCATTGTTTTATCATGCATTTCATGTGTAGTTTTGTATAGATTTCATGCATAATAATGGTCTTGTCTTGCATTTAGGTCTTAAATTAGGGATTAGGACATTTTGCATAAGGTCTTGTACATTATTGCATGTTTTGGAGCATTTCCTAGGTGATTGGAGGCAATTGGACAAGTTTGAAGATTGGGACCTAAGTCGAGTGCAAAGCTCATCCGATGGGTCTCAAAGATGTCTCTCAACGAAGACGCTCTGATCCGAATCAACTCAAGTGGTCTTCATGAAAACTGTAGAGGATTGAATCAGATTTACACAGGAGTTGGATTCAAAACAATCGGACATATGGTTCGGGACTTATTGCAGATTTACCAAAGGGTGTCCGTCTGGCCGAGAAGCTAAAATTCTCCCCGGGAAAAATCCGACCGACCTCAATCGGCGTGGTCGGTTTTAGCCGGTCGTAGGTCAGGGAGTTCCCAAGAATCCGACCAACCCGGAGAAGCAAAAACCGACCGACCAAAAGGAGCAAGGTCGGCTTAATTTCCACCGGAGGAAATCCGACCTACCCCAATCAGCAAGGTCGGTTTTGGTCGGTCTCAAAGATCAGGCCAAATGAAGAGCTTCCCATGCCCAGTTTAATATGATGTCTTCATAAAACTTGTAGAGGAGTGAATCATAGTTACACAGGAGTTTGAATCATATCATTTGGACCTCTGGATCGGATTTTATGGCCAAGATACTGAAGCATGATCTGCCTGGCCGAGAAGAGATGACATCGTCCAAAGAACCGGTAAAACGAAGTTCTTCCGATCCTATTCAGCCTCTACGGCCTTCATGAAAGCTGTAGAGAGAAGAGCTAGCTGTGCACACAAGCAAAAATCATGTCATTTGGACATCATGCTAGGGAGATGCCTCGAATTTATCGAAGACGCATCCAAGATCCGACCGGGTCAATACCCGGTTTATTCTGGGTTGACCCGGTTCGCCCATTTTCATTTATAAACCCAAAAACCCTAATTTTCATTCTTATGCTTCTTTTGTCTAAGAAACCCTTTCCCCTTGGGGAGAGTTCTTAGATTTGTAAGAGAGGATCTTCTACTTTTTATGAAATTAAGTCTTTGTTTTCATTGATTCCTTGCATCTAATCTTCTTTCTATCTTATCTATTCAAGATTCATCCATGGAAACTTCTCTTATCCAAATCGATTTTGAGGAGCTTTTCATGGGTCTTGAGTAGTTCTTCTTTGGATCATTGGGTTTGGTAGATTTAGGGGATTTCTTTGTTGATCTTTGATGTCTAGGGCTTAATGCATCTATTTCCTTTCTTATTTAGTGTACTTAATGCTAGATTAAGCTTGAGATGGATAATTTAGAACTTCGGACGTTTCATGCACACCAAGTGTTTGATGAAATGCCAATTACGCTAAATAGGAGATTTTCATGCCTATCTCATGAGAGTGAATGCATAGGGTGGATTTTGGCTATTGGAACTTGAACTTTAATGCTTGTTAATTATACTTTCACAAATGAGAATT
>PKML01030684.1:291031-313537 GCA_002933935.1 Eutrema yunnanense
CCACGATAGCATCAAGCTCATCCTGTTCCCGTTTTCTCTTGGAGGAAAAGCAAGCCAATGGGAGAGAACATTGCCATCTCACTTGGTAAACTCTTGGGATGATTGTAAGAAGATTTTCCTCAACAAGTTCTACTCCACACAAAGAACGGTCCAAACTAGGAAGGACATCTTGAGTTTCAAACAAGGCATGCATGAGACCTTTCATGAGACTTGGGGAAGACTCAAGGGATACACTCGAGATTGTCCCCATCATGGGTTCAAGAAAGGAGCCATTCTTAGCATCTTCTATTGGGGAGTTCACCAAGATCACAAATGGACTTTAGATGCGGCTAGCAATGGGCGTTTTACAAACCTCACCGTGGAACAAGGAGAGCTACTAGTGGAGAACTTTGCCCAAAGCGAAGAGAGCAATGGAGATGACTACTATAAGTCTCCACTAGGAAGTGGAAGGCACGAAGACCAAGGTAGAGAGGAGATTAAAGCTCTACATGAAAAAATGGACAAGCAACTTACCATGATTGAGATGCAATCTACACTTGTATACAAGCTTCTCATTGCTACTAAAAGGTCGGTTCATTTTATTGAAGACTTCAATGGCAACCAAAGGTGTGCCCCTCGAAACCATGCTCCTCTTATTCCTCCACAAAGTTTTGCACGAGGTTTGGCTCCTCAAGGGCAACATAGCTTTTCCATGCCACAAGATGTGGATCTTATTGGGGTGTTTAAACAAACTCTCGAAGGTCAAGTCGAAACCTCAACCAAGATAGATTGTGCCTACAATGATCTCAACTCAAGGTTTGAAACCATGACTTCTAGGCTTAAACATTTGGAAGATCAAGATGCTCAAGGAAACCCCCTCTCTAGTAAACCCATGAAGGAATTCAAGGGTAAGGTCGAGGAAAGCCCAAGTGAGTATTTCAAAGTTGTTTTCTCGGATGAAGAGAGTAAAGAGGCTTTAAGAGAGGTTGAGAGAGTTCTCCATGGCACCAAGGACGAAGTTCATGTTGAGGAAGTGGCGTTTGTGGGTAGTTTTGAGATAATGGATGTGTCTTCACCCCCAAAAGGTTGCAAAACGAAGAAATGCCCTCATGAGGCAAACATTTTGGGTTATGGTAATGATGAAGAAGCCTTTGCATTGGATGGTGATTGTTTAGCTTCCCTCTTCCACACCAAAAAGGAGGATGAGCTTGAGAATAGCAATGGTGCAAAGAAGAAGACCACGACCAAGGCTAATATGGGGAACGAATCAAGAGAGCTTCATGGGTCTAGGTCCGAGCCTTCTATGATGACTCTCACTCCTTGGAAACACAAGGATGGAGTGATTGAGTACAAGATCAAATGCAAAGGCCGATCCAAGCCCTTTGCCTCGGCCAAGGCAATCCTCACTCCCGAGCTCAAAGCAAAAGGAGAAGCCGGTCTTGAAGAGGTCATGAGCAAGGTCCTCAAACTTGAACTCATGGATCCACCTTGGAGTTTTCACACTCCCCTCTCACCCACCTAAAAGGGCAACCAAAGTCAAACTTAGTGACTTTAAACAAAGTGCTCTTGGGAGACACCCCCAAGCTTATCATTGTACATATTTTCTTTTATGTCTTTATATGTTTTCTTGTCCTTTTTGATGGGTTTGCTAGTATGGATAGGTTCTTGATGGTCTAATGGTAATGGACTCAAGGGCAAATGTGTGTAGGATTGAGGTGCTCACACTCGTTCCCTCCATTCGTTTCCAAGGTAATACTCCAATATTTGTAAATAGCATTTAGAATCGTATTTTCTCATTTCTTTCATGCTCTGTTTAGCTCTCTCTTAAGCTTCTCTTACACAAGGGACTGTGTAATTTAAGTTTGGGGGAAGGGTTTGTGTGTCATCTAACCTTGGTTTTGGTGATCTTATTTTGTCTTTTGCATCTTGACTCTCATGCATATCATGCATTTTCAAGAAATTTGAAATTTTTAGAACATTTAGGATTGCATATTCACTTTTAGGTGGTGTCTAGTGTGCATTTTAGCTTGCATTTGCATAAGCATGGAGTAATGACAACCTTGAAAGTAGCTTAATTAGCAATTGATTCAACGCCCAAGTTATTAGTTGTTTGATGCATTGAAGTTGAATCCGAAATCAAGGACGAACCATTTGTTAGAGCGCATGCATCATTGCCTTTCTTTGATTGAAGCAAGCTTGAATTGAATCTAGCCTCATCTAAGTGATAACCATAATTTGACATATAATTATTGTGCTTGTGCAAACTTAAATGGAATCGTGGATCAGTTATACATATTTGGACATTCTTCTTCCTTTTCACCACCCTTGCTTGTCCAAATAGCCAAATCCCATCTTTGGATTAGTTTCCCCACCATGCCAATTACCTCCTTTCTAGCCCCTAATCTTTTGTGTGTGTCTTGTGAGGTCTTTTTGGAGTGAACTTGGCAAAACGTGTTAGGTTAGGGCGACAAGGAAGCACTCTTGTGTAGACTTAGTTCCAACATCAAGGAGCTAATCTAGAACTATGTTAGATAGGTGGAGGTTCTTAAAGTTTGAGAATGGGGAAAGTTTAGAAATATTTAGGGGAATGGCTTGATCTTTGATGATTATGGTGGAATGAAAGAAGGAAGGAAGGACGATGAAGAGGGGAGTACAAAATGAATGGTATGGTTGGTGCAAGTGTGATTAACAACAAGCTCTAAATAACTAAGAAAAGCCTCAAGAGACAAAGAAGAAAAGAAGGCCAAAAAGCCAAGCTACAAAGAAAATAAGAGGCATAACCAAAGGAAGAAAAAGAAAGAGCTAAGTGAAAGAAAAAAAGAGCATCAACCATAACCAAGATGAAGAAGCAAACCCCTAATGAGGAAGAAGGCGAAAAAGGAAAGCAAGGAAGAGCGTAAGGGTCTAAGAACGCAAAATACCTTGGGATAAAAAGGGTAGCTTAGGATCGGGCAAGAACGGGTTAGATTGGGCTAATGTTAGTGACACTCTAGGCATTCGGGGTAAACGAGAGTTTTTCCTTGTATGCATAGGTTGCTTTTTACCTTTAGCATTTTGTTAAAGTTTGCTCGTTCATTGAGAGATCCTTGTGTTTATTTACCCTTGCATATTGATGAGATCACCTTCATCTCATAACCGGTCTTTTAGCCAAGCGGTTTCATCTAAATTTTGCATAAGCACAATTCACGGATAAAACTAATAATCAATGTTAAGAGGCTAGAGAATATGATGGTTTGTCTAGGTTGAGGTTTGGCTTTGTTGCATTTTGTGAAGGAAATGGCTAACTCCTTTTGAGTAGACAACTTTGGTGCATCCTAGAACTAGTAACTTGGACGTTGAGTGCGATTGTTTCTTATACTTCTTATAGGTTCGAGCTCTACTTGCATTGCATTTCTCTCATTCTTGATCTTTTTTGCTTGAGGACAAGCAAATGTTTAAGTTTGGGGGAATTGATATACTCATATATTGCATTGTTTTATCATGCATTTCATGTGTAGTTTTGTGTAGATTTCATGTATAATAATGGTCTTGTCTTGCATTTAGGTCTTAAATTAGGGATTAGGACATTTTTCATAAGGTCTTGTACATTATTGCATGTTTTGGAGCATTTCCTAGGTGATTGGAGGCAATTGGACAAGTTTGGAGATTGGGACCTAAGTCGAGTGCAAAGCTCATCCGATGGGTCTCAAAGATGTCTCTCAACGAAGACGCCCTGATCCGAATCAACTCAAGTGGTCTTCATGAAACCTGTAGAGGAGTGAATCAGATTTACACAGGAGTTGGATTCAAAACAATCGGACATATGGTTCGGGACTTATTGCAGATTTACCAAAGCGTGTCTGTCTGGCCGAGAAGCTAAAATTCTCCCCGGGAAAAATACGACCGACCTCAATCGGCGTGGTCGGTTTTAGCCGGTCGTAGGGCAGGGAGTTCCCAAGAATCCGACCGACCCGGAGAAGCAAAAACTGACCGACCAAAAGGAGCAAGGTCGGCTTGATTTCCACCGGAGGAAATCCGACCTACCCCAATCAGCAAGGTCGGTTTTGGTCGGTCTCAAAGATCAGGCCAAATGAAGAGCTTCCCATGCCCAGTTTACTATGATGTCTTCATAAAACTTGTAGAGGAGTGAATCATATTTACACAGGAGTTTGAATCATATCATTTGGACCTCTGGATCGGATTTTATGGCCAAGACACTGAAGCATGATCTGCCTGGCCGAGAAGAGATGATATCGTCCAAAGAACCGGTAAAACGAAGTTCTTCCTGATTCTATCCAGCCTCTCCGGCCTTCATGAAAGTTGTAGAGGGAAGAGTTATCTGTGCACACAAGCAAAACTCATGTCATTTGGACATCAGACTAGGGAGATGCCTCGAATTTATCGAAGATGCATCCAAGATCCGACCGGGTCAATACCCGGTTTGTTCCGGGTTGACCCGGTTTGCTCATTTTCATTTATAAACCCAAAAACCCTAATTTTCATTCTTATGCTTCTTTTGTCTAAGAAACCCTTTCCCATTGGGGAGAGTTCTTAGATTTGTAAGAGAGGATCTTCTACTTTTTATGAAATTAAGTCTTTGTTTTCATTGATTCCTTGCATCTAATCTTCTTTCTATCTTATCTATTCAAGATTCAACCATGGAAACTTCTCTTATCCAAATCGATTTTGAGGAGCTTTTCATGGGTCTTGAGTAGTTCTTCTTTGGATCATTGGGTTTGGTAGATTTAGGGGATTTCTTTGTTGATCTTTGATGTCTAGGGCTTAATGCATCTATTTCCTTTCTTATTTAGTGTACTTAATGCTAGATTAAGCTTGAGATGGATAATTTAGAACTTAGGACATTTCATGCACACCAAGTGTTTGATGAAATGCCAATTAGGCTAAATAGGAGATTTTCATGCCTATCTCATGAGAGTGAATGCATAGGGTGGATTTTGGCTATTGGAACTTGAACTTTAATGCTTGTTAATTATACTTTCACAAATGAGAATTTGTTCTTGAACTTGTAATTAACAAAGTGATTAGTGCTAAGAGATTAGATTAGTCATGGTTAGTGTTCTAGGCCTAAGAAAATGCACTTATGTGATTGTTTAGACATCATTGATCAACTTGAATTCCCCTAGATCAATTGCCTTGCCCAAGATCCTTCTTTTATCATTGTATTCACATCGTTTAGCATTGCTTTCTTTGTTTGCCTTATTTAATTTAAGTCATTAGGTTGTTTAGTTATCAAAACCTTGATTTGCCTAGCTTATATAGTTTCTTGGATTCCTAGTGTGTTAGCCTCTCACCTCCTTGGTTCGATATCTCAAATACCACAATGACATGAGTGAGATTTGAGTAATTGATTAGTAAAAATCCTATTATCACCGGGACGAGAAGGAGAAGTGGGTCGACATTCGTCAATGCCTCCATACCGGCTGGACAGTGCCGGATGGATGTTGGGCAGTACATGTCTTGGAGATAATCCACGCGGATGGGTGCTGGCCGGTATGGGAAAGAGAAGTGGGCCGGCATTCGTCACTGCCTCCATACCGGCTGGATGCTGGCCGGTACAGGCCTTGTAGATAATCAACGCCGGATAGGTGCATCGATCGATTGATATACTCATTTATTGCATGTTTTAGCATGCATTTCATTTAGAGTTTTGTGTAATTCGCATGCATGATCATGGTCTTGTCTTGCATTTAGATCTCAATTAGAGATTAAGACATTTCCATTAGGTTTAGTGTATTCTTGCATGTTTTGGAGTATTTTCTAGGTAATTAGAGGCGGTTGGACATATTTGGAGAGTTGGATCTAAGAAGAATGCGAAGTCCATCCGAGATGCCGGAAAGATGTGTATGGACGACAGCCCTCCGATCTGAATCAGCCTTGGCAACCTTCATGAATGTTGTAGAGAGGTGAGTTAGCTGTCCAGGAGAATTTGAATCAGACAATTTGGACGCGTGGTTTGAGAGATACCGTGGTTTTACTGAAGTCCCCTCAGGACGTCTACATCGACCAGTTGCGTTGATGTTCATCTTCAGGACGTTTACATCGACCACAGGTGGATGCAACAACCAGATGGAAGATTAGGCCCTTAGCATCAACCAGTTGCGTTGATTTTCAGCTTCGGGACGTTTACATCGACCACAGGTGGATGCAACAGCCAGATGGAAGATCAGGCCCTTAGCATCAACCAGTTGCATCAACCAGTTGCGTTGATGTTCAGCTTCAGGACGTTTACATCGAACACAGGTGGATGCAACAGCCAGATGGAAGATCAGGCCCTTAGCATCAACCAGTTGCATCAACCAGTTGCGTTGATGTTCAGCTTTACATCGACCACAAGTGGATGCAACAGCCGGATGGAAGATCAGGCCCTTAGCATCAACCAGTTACCTCAACCTGTTACGTTGATGTTAATCCTGTCACCCACTTTTCTTATAAATACCCATCTAAACCTAATTTTTGTTTCATGCTTTTTGTTAGTCAAAAACCTTTCCCCTTTGAGAGAGAACTTGGATTTTGTAAGAGAGATCTTTGAAGTTTATGCATTTAAGTGTTTATCTCATTGAATCTCTTCTATCTATCTTCTTTCTAGCTTGATTATTCAACATCTATCCATGGAATCATCCTCTATCCAAATCGATTTTGACGGGTTCTTAATGGGTCTTGAGTAGTCTTTTAGGGTTTAGAGATGGGATAGATTAGGATGTTCCAAGGCTTGATTCATGGTGTTTAGGGGTAGATCTTCTTATATCCTTTCTTGTTTAATGTTCTTAAGGCTAAATCGAGCTTGAAAAAGTAGGTTTAGATCATAAGGCATTTCATGCACACCAAGTGTTTGATGAAATGCCTTGATGAATTAAACAAGAGATTTATATTCCTAGGCTATGACAATAGTTCTCTAGGGTGTATTTTTGGTTGATCTTGTTAATTTAAACTTAATAATTGCTAATCAATGATCCACGATTGTCTAGAGGGGTGAGTTAGCTGTCCAGGAGAAGTTGAATAAGGCAATTTGGAAGCGTGATTTGAGAGCTACCGTGGTTTTACTGAAGTCGGCTCATGACGTCTACATCGACCAGTTGCGTTGATGTTCAGCTTCAGGACGTTTACATCGACCACATGTGGATGCAACAGCCAGATGGAAGATCAGACCATTAGCATCAACCAGTTGCGTTGATGTTCAGCTTCAGGACGTTTACATCGACCACAGGTGCACGACAAGAAAATGATCATATTGAGACGGAATATTTCGTCACAATAAAAATTATTTCGTAACAATAGAAATATTGTGACATATTTGTGACGATTTACATCGACACAGGTGGATGCAACAGCCGGATGGAAGATCAGGCCCTTACCAGCAACCAGTTACATCAACCTGTTACGTTGATGTTAATCCTGTCGCCCACTTTTCTTATAAATACCCATCAAAACCTAATTTTTGTTTCATGCTTTTTGTTAGTCAAAAACCTTTCCCCTTTGAGAGAGAACTTGGATTTTGTAAGAGAGATCTTTGAAGTTTATGCATTTAAGTGTTTATCTCATTGAATCTCTTCTATCTATCTTCTTTCTAGCTTGATTATTCAACATCTATCCATGGAATCATCGTCTATCCAAATCGATTTTGAGGGGTTCTTAATGGGTCTTGAGTAGTCTTTTAGGGTTTTGAGATGGGATAGATTAGGATGTTTGAAGGCTTGATTCATGGTGTTTAGGGGTAGATCTTCTTATATCCTTTCTTGTTTAATGTTCTTAAAGCTAAATCGAGCTTGAAAAAGTAGGTTTAGATCATAAGGCATTTCATGCACACCAAGTGTTTGATGAAATGCCTTGATGAATTAAACAAGAGATTTATATTCCTAACCTATGACAATAGTTGTGTACGGTGTATTTTTGGTTGATCTTGTTGATTTAAACTTAATACTTTCTAATCAATGATCCACGATTGTCTAGAGGGGTGAGTTAGCTGTCCATGAGAAGTTGAATCAGGCAATTTGGACGCGTGGTTTGAGAGCTACCGCGGTTTTACTGAAGTCGCCTCATGACGTCTACATCAACCAGTTGCGTTGATGTTCAGCTTCAGGACGTTTACATCGACCACTGGTGGATGCAACATCCAGATGGAAGATCATGCCCTAAGCATCAACCAGTTGCATCAACCAGTTGCATCAACCAGTTGCGTTGATGTTCAGCTTCAGGACGTTTACATCGCCCACATGTGAATGCAACAGCCAGATGGAAGATCAGGCCCTTAGCATCAACTAGTTGCATACCCCAATTGCGTTGATGTTCAGCTTTATATCGACCACAGGTGGATGCAACAGCCGGATGGAAGATCAGGCCCTTAGCATCAACCTGTTACGTTGATGTTAATCCTGTCGCCCACTTTTCTTATAAATACCCATCTAAACCTAGTTTTTGTTTCATACTTTTTGTTAGTAAAAAAACTTTCCCCTTTGAGAGAGAACTTGGATTTTGTAAGAGAGATCTTTGAAGTTTATGCATTTAAGTGTTTATCTCATTGAATCTCTTCTATCTATCTTCTTTCTAGCTTGATTATTCAACATCTATCCATGGAATCATCCTCTATCTAAATCGATTTTGAGGGATTCTTAATGGGTCTTGAGTAGTATTTTAGGGTTTAGAGATGGGATAGATTAGGATGTGCCAAGGCTTGATTCATGGTGTTTAGGGGTAGATCTTCTTATCTCCTTTCTTGTTTAATGTTCTTAAGGCTAAATCGAGCTTAAAAAATTAGGTTTAGATCATAAGGCATTTCATGCACACCAAGTGTTTGATGAAATGACTTGATGAATTAAACCAGAGATTTATATTCCTAGCCTATGACAATAGTTGTCTAGGGTGTATTTTTGGTTGATCTTGTTGATTTAAACTTAATACTTGCTAATCAATGATCCACGATTGTCTAGAGGGGTGAGTTAGCTGTCCAGGAGAAGTTGAATCAGGCAATTTGGACGCGTGGTTTGAGAGCTACCGCGGTTTTACTGAAGTCGCCTCATGACGTCTACATCGACCAGTTGCATTGATGTTCAGCTTCATGACGTTTACATCGACCACAGGTTGATGTAACACCCAGATGGAAGATCATGCCTTAAGCATCAACCAGTTGCATCAACCAGTTTCGTTGATGTTTAGCTTCAGGACGTTTACATCGACCACATGTGGATGCAACAGCCATATGGAAGATTAGGCCCTTAGGATCAACCAGTTGCGTTGATGTTCAGCTTTACATCGACCACAGGTGGATGCAACAGCCGGATGGAAGATCAGGCCCTTACCAGCAACCAGTTACATCAACATGTTACGTTGATGTTAATCCTGTCGCACACTTTTCTTATAAATACCCATCTAAACCTAATTTTTGTTTCATGCTTTTTGTTAGTCGAAAACCTTTCCCCTTTGAGAGAGAACTTGGATTTTGTAAGAGAGATCTTTGAAGTTTATGCACTTAAGTGTTTATCTCACTGAATCTCTTCTATCTATCTTCTTTCTAGCTTGATTATTCAACATCTATCAATGGAATCATCCTCTATCCAAATCGATTTTGAGGGGTTCTTAATGGGTCTTGAGTAGTCTTTTAGGGTTTAGAGATGGGATAGATTAGGATGTCCCAAGGCTTGATTCATGGTGTTTAGAGGTAGATCTTCTTATATCCTTTCTTGTTTAATGTTCTTAAGGCAAAATCGAGCTTGAAAAGTAGGTTTAGATCATAAGGCATTTTATGCACATTAAGTGTTTGATGAATTACCTTGATGAATTAAACAAGAGATTTATATTCCTAGCATATGACAATAGTTATCTAGGGTGTATTTTTGGTTGATCTTGTTGATTTAAACTTAATACTTGCTAATCAATGATCCACGATTGTCTAGAGGGGTGAGTTAGCTGTCCAGGACAAGTTGAATAAGGCAATTTGGACGCGTGATTTGAGAGCTACCGCAGTTTTACTGAAGTCGCCTCATGACGTCTACATCGACCAGTTGCGTTGATGTTCAGATTCAGGACGTTTACATCGACCACAGGTGGATGCAACAGCCAGATGGAAGATCAGGCCCTTAGCATCAACCAGTTGCGTTGATGTTAAGCTTCAGGACGTTTACATCGACCATAGGTGGATGCAACAACCAGATGGAAAATCAGGCCCTTAGCATCAACCAGTTGCATCAACCAGTTGCGTTGATGTTCAGCTTTACATCGACACAGGTGGATGCAACAGCCGGATGGAAGATCAGGCCCTTAGCATCAACCAGTTACATCAACCTGTTACGTTGATGTTAATCCTGTCGCCCACTTTTCTTATAAATACCCATCAAAACCTAATTTTTGTTTCATGCTTTTTGTTAGTCAAAAACCTTTCCCCTTTGAGAGAGAACTTGGATTTTGTAAGAGAGATCTTTGAAGTTTATGCATTTAAGTGTTTATCTCATTGAATCTCTTCTATCTATCTTCTTTCTAGCTTGATTATTCAACATCTATCCATGGAATCATCCTCTATCCAAATCGATTTTGAGGGGTTCTTAATGGGTCTTGAGTAGTCTTTTAGGGTTTAGAGATGGGATAGATTAGGATGTTCCAAGGCTTGATTCATGGTGTTTAGGGGTAGATCTTCTTATATCCTTTCTTGTTTAATGTTCTTAAGGCAAAATCGAGCTTGAAAAGTAGGTTTAGATCATAAGGCATTTTATGCACACCAAGTGTTTGATGAAATGCCTTGATGAATTAAACAAGATATTTATATTCCTAGCCTATGACAATAGTTGTCTAGGATGTATTTTTGGTTGATCTTGTTGATTTAAACTTAATACTTGCTAATCAATGATATACGATTGTCTAGAGGGGTGAGTTAGCTGTCCAGGAGAAGTTGAATAAGGTAATTTGGACGCGTGATTTGAGAGCTACCGCGGTTTTACTGAAGTCGCCGCATGACGTCTACATCGACCAGTTGCGTTGATGTTCAACTTCAGGACGTTTACATCGACCACAGGTGGATGCAACAGCGAGATGGAAGATCATGCCCTTAGCATCAACCAGTTGAATCAACCAGTTGCATCAACCAGTTGCATCAACCAGTTGCGTTGATGTTAAGTTTCAGGACGTTTACATCAACCACATGTGGATGCAACAGCCAGATGGAAGATCATGCCCTTAGCATTAACCAGTTGCATCAACCAATTGCGTTGATGTTCTGCTTTACATCGCCACAGGTGGATGCAACAGCCGGATGGAAGATCAGGCCCTTAGCATCAACCAGTTACATCAACCTGTTACGTTGATGTTAATCCTGTCGCCCACTTTTCTTATAAATACCCATCTAAACCTAGTTTTTGTTTCATACTTTTTGTTAGTCAAAAAACTTTCCCCTTTGAGAGAGAACTTGGATTTTGTAAGAGAGATCTTTGAAGTTTATGCATTTAAGTGTTTATCTCATTGAATCTCTTCTATCTATCTTCTTTCTAGCTTGATTATTCAACATCTATCCATGGAATCATCCTCTATCTAAATCGATTTAGAGGGGTTCTTAATGGGTCTTGAGTAGTATTTTAGGGTTTAGAGATGGGATAGATTAGGATGTTCCAAGGCTTGATTCATGGTGTTTAGGGGTAGATCTTTTTATATCCTTTCTTGTTTAATGTTCTTAAGGCTAAATCGAGTTTGAAAAACTAGGTTTAGATCATAAGGCATTTAATGCACACCAAGTGTTTGATGAAATGCCTTGATTAATTAAACAAGAGATTTATATTCCTAGCCTATGACAATAGTTGTCTAGGGTGTATTTTTGGTTGATCTTGTTGATTTAAACTTAATACTTGCTAATCAATGATCCACGATTGTCTAGAGGGGTGAGTTAGCTGTCCAGGAGAAGTTGAATCAGGCAATTTGGACGCGTGGTTTGAGAGCTACCGCGGTTTTACTGAAGTCGCCTCATGACGTCTACATCGACCAGTTGCGTTGATGTTCAGCTTCAGGACGTTTACATCGACCACAGGTGGATGCAACAGCCAGATGGAAGATCAGGCCCTTAGCATCAACCAGTTGCATCAACCAGTTGCGTTGATATTCAGCTTTACATCGACACAGGTGGATGCAACAGCCGGATGGAAGATCAGGCCCTTAGCATCAACCAGTTACATCAACCTGTTACGTTGATGTTAATCCTGTCGCCCACTTTTCTTATAAATACCCATCAAAACCTAATTTTTGTTTCATGCTTTTTGTTAGTCAAAAACCTTTCCCCTTTGAGAGAGAACTTGGATTTTGTAAGAGAGATCTTTGAAGTTTATGCATTTAAGTGTTTATCTCATTGAATCTCTTCTATCTATCTTCTTTCTAGCTTGATTATTCAACATCTATCCATGGAATCATCCTCTATCCAAATCGATTTTGAGGGGTTCTTAATGGGTCTTGAGTAGTCTTTTAGGGTTTAGAGATGGGATAGATTAGGATGTTCCAAGGCTTGATTCATGGTGTTTAGGGGTAGATCTTCTTATATCCTTTCTTGTTTAATGTTCTTAAGGCTAAATCGAGCTTGAAAAAGTAGGTTTAGATCATAAGGCATTTCATGCACACCAAGTGTTTGATGAAATGCCTTGATGAATTAAACAAGAGATTTATATTCCTAGCCTATGACAATAGTTGTCTAGGGTGTATTTTTGGTTGATCTTGTTGATTTAAACTTAATACTTTCTAATCAATGATCCACGATTGTCTAGAGGGGTGAGTTAGCTGTCCATGAGAAGTTGAATCAGGCAATTTGGACGCGTGGTTTGAGAGCTACCGCGGTTTTACTGAAGTCGCCTCATGACGTCTACATCAACCAGTTGCGTTGATGTTCAGCTTCAGGACGTTTACATCGACCACTGGTGGATGCAACATCCAGATGGAAGATCATGCCCTAAGCATCAACCAGTAGCATCAACCAGTTGCATCAACCAGTTGCGTTGATGTTCAGCTTCAGGACGTTTACATCGACCACATGTGAATGCAACAGCCAGATGGAAGATCAGGCCCTTAGCATCAACTAGTTGCATACCCCAATTGCGTTGATGTTCAGCTTTATATCGACCACAGGTGGATGCAACAGCCGGATGGAAGATCAGGCCCTTAGCATCAACCAGTTACATCAACCTGTTACGTTGATGTTAATCCTGTCGCCCACTTTTCTTATAAATACCCATCTAAACCTAGTTTTTGTTTCATACTTTTTGTTAGTCAAAAAACTTTCCCCTTTGAGAGAGAACTTGGATTTTGTAAGAGAGATCTTTGAAGTTTATGCATTTAAGTGTTTATCTCATTGAATCTCTTCTATCTATCTTCTTTCTAGCTTGATTATTCAACATCTATCCATGGAATCATCCTCTATCCAAATCGATTTTGAGGGGTTCTTAATGGGTCTTGAGTAGTCTTTTAGGGTTTAGAGATGGGATAGATTAGGATGTTCCAAGGCTTGATTCATGGTGTTTAGGGGTAGATCTTCTTATATCCCTTCTTGTTTAATGTTCTTAAGGCTAAATCGAGCTTGAAAAAGTAGGTTTAGATCATAAGGCATTTCATGCACACCAAGTGTTTGATGAAATGCCTTGATGAATTAAACAAGAGATTTATATTCCTAGCCTATGACAATAGTTGTCTAGGGTGTATTTTTGGTTGATCTTGTTGATTTAAACTTAATACTTTCTAATCAATGATCCACGATTGTCTAGAGGGGTGAGTTAGCTGTCCATGAGAAGTTGAATCAGGCAATTTGGACGCGTGGTTTGAGAGCTACCGCGGTTTTACTGAAGTCGCCTCATGACGTCTACATCAACCAGTTGCGTTGATGTTCAGCTTCAGGACGTTTACATCGACCACTGGTGGATGCAACATCCAGATGGAAGATCATGCCCTTAGCATCAACC
The DNA here is from genome assembly GCA_002933935.1 of Eutrema yunnanense. NCBI lineage: Eukaryota > Viridiplantae > Streptophyta > Magnoliopsida > Brassicales > Brassicaceae > Eutrema > Eutrema yunnanense. The sequence continues at coordinate 304,921 of PKML01030684.1, forward strand.
AGTTGCATCAACCAGTTGCGTTGATGTTCAGCTTCAGGACGTTTACATCGACCACATGTGAATGCAACAGCCAGATGGAAGATCAGGCCCTTAGCATCAACTAGTTGCATACCCCAATTGCGTTGATGTTCAGCTTTATATCGAACACAGGTGGATGCAACAGCCGGATGGAAGATCAGGCCCTTAGCATCAACCAGTTACATCAACCTGTTACGTTGATGTTAATCCTGTCGCCCACTTTTCTTATAAATACCCATCTAAACCTAGTTTTTGTTTCATACTTTTTGTTAGTCAAAAAACTTTCCCCTTTGAGAGAGAACTTGGATTTTGTAAGAGAGATCTTTGAAGTTTATGCATTTAAGTGTTTATCTCATTGAATCTCTTCTATCTATCTTCTTTCTAGCTTGATTATTCAACATCTATCCATGGAATCATCCTCTATCCAAATCGATTTTGAGGGGTTCTTAATGGGTCTTGAGTAGTCTTTTAGGGTTTAGAGATGGGATAGATTAGGATGTTCCAAGGCTTGATTCATGGTGTTTAGGGGTAGATCTTCTTATATCCTTTCTTGTTTAATGTTCTTAAAGCTAAATCGAGCTTGAAAAAGTAGGTTTAGATCATAAGGCATTTCATGCACACCAAGTGTTTGATGAAATGCCTTGATGAATTAAACAAGAGATTTATATTCCTAACCTATGACAATAGTTGTGTACGGTGTATTTTTGGTTGATCTTGTTGATTTAAACTTAATACTTTCTAATCAATGATCCACGATTGTCTAGAGGGGTGAGTTAGCTGTCCATGAGAAGTTGAATCAGGCAATTTGGACGCGTGGTTTGAGAGCTACCGCGGTTTTACTGAAGTCGCCTCATGACGTCTACATCAACCAGTTGCGTTGATGTTCAGCTTCAGGACGTTTACATCGACCACTGGTGGATGCAACATCCAGATGGAAGATCATGCCCTAAGCATCAACCAGTAGCATCAACCAGTTGCATCAACCAGTTGCGTTGATGTTCAGCTTCAGGACGTTTACATCGACCACATGTGAATGCAACAGCCAGATGGAAGATCAGGCCCTTAGCATCAACTAGTTGCATACCCCAATTGCGTTGATGTTCAGCTTTATATCGACCACAGGTGGATGCAACAGCCGGATGGAAGATCAGGCCCTTAGCATCAACCAGTTACATCAACCTGTTACGTTGATGTTAATCCTGTCGCCCACTTTTCTTATAAATACCCATCTAAACCTAGTTTTTGTTTCATACTTTTTGTTAGTCAAAAAACTTTCCCCTTTGAGAGAGAACTTGGATTTTGTAAGAGAGATCTTTGAAGTTTATGCATTTAAGTGTTTATCTCATTGAATCTCTTCTATCTATCTTCTTTCTAGCTTGATTATTCAACATCTATCCATGGAATCATCCTCTATCCAAATCGATTTTGAGGGGTTCTTAATGGGTCTTGAGTAGTCTTTTAGGGTTTAGAGATGGGATAGATTAGGATGTTCCAAGGCTTGATTCATGGTGTTTAGGGGTAGATCTTCTTATATCCTTTCTTGTTTAATGTTCTTAAGGCTAAATCGAGCTTGAAAAAGTAGGTTTAGATCATAAGGCATTTCATGCACACCAAGTGTTTGATGAAATGCCTTGATGAATTAAACAAGAGATTTATATTCCTAGCCTATGACAATAGTTGTCTAGGGTGTATTTTTGGTTGATCTTGTTGATTTAAACTTAATACTTTCTAATCAATGATCCACGATTGTCTAGAGGGGTGAGTTAGCTGTCCATGAGAAGTTGAATCAGGCAATTTGGACGCGTGGTTTGAGAGCTACCGCGGTTTTACTGAAGTCGCCTCATGACGTCTACATCAACCAGTTGCGTTGATGTTCAGCTTCAGGACGTTTACATCGACCACTGGTGGATGCAACATCCAGATGGAAGATCATGCCCTAAGCATCAACCAGTTGCATTAACCAGTTGCGTTGATGTTCAGCTTCAGGACGTTTACATCGACCACATGTGAATGCAACAGCCAGATGGAAGATCAGGCCCTTAGCATCAACTAGTTGCATACCCCGATTGCGTTGATGTTCAGCTTTATATCGAACACAGGTGGATGCAACAGCCGGATGGAAGATCAGGCCCTTAGCATCAACCAGTTACATCAACCTGTTACGTTGATGTTAATCCTGTCGCCCACTTTTCTTATAAATACCCATCTAAACCTAGTTTTTGTTTCATGCTTTTTGTTAGTCAAAAAACTTTCCCCTTTGAGAGAGAACTTGGATTTTGTAAGAGAGATCTTTGAAGTTTATGCACTTAAGTGTTTATCTCATTGAATCTCTTCTATCTATCTTCTTTCTAGCTTGATTATTCAACATCTATCAATGGAATCATCCTCTATCCAAATCGATTTTGAGGGGTTCTTAATGGGTCTTGAGTAGTCTTTTAGGGTTTAGAGATGGGATAGATTAGGATGTTCCAAGGCTTGATTCATGGTGTTTAGAGGTAGATCTTCTTATATCCTTTCTTGTTTAATGTTCTTAAGGCAAAATCGAGCTTGAAAAGTAGGTTTAGATCATAAGGCATTTTATGCACATTAAGTGTTTGATGAATTACCTTGATGAATTAAACAAGAGATTTATATTCCTAGCATATGACAATAGTTATCTAGGGTGTATTTTTGGTTGATCTTGTTGATTTAAACTTAATACTTGCTAATCAATGATCCACGATTGTCTAGAGGGGTGAGTTAGCTGTCCAGGACAAGTTGAATAAGGCAATTTGGACGCGTGATTTGAGAGCTACCGCAGTTTTACTGAAGTCGCCTCATGACGTCTACATCGACCAGTTGCGTTGATGTTCAGATTCAGGACGTTTACATCGACCACAGGTGGATGCAACAGCCAGATGGAAGATCAGGCCCTTAGCATCAACCAGTTGCGTTGATGTTAAGCTTCAGGACGTTTACATCGACCATAGGTGGATGCAACAACCAGATGGAAAATCAGGCCCTTAGCATCAACCAGTTGCATCAACCAGTTGCGTTGATGTTCAGCTTTACATCGACACAGGTGGATGCAACAGCCGGATGGAAGATCAGGCCCTTAGCATCAACCAGTTACATCAACCTGTTACGTTGATGTTAATCCTGTCGCCCACTTTTCTTATAAATACCCATCAAAACCTAATTTTTGTTTCATGCTTTTTGTTAGTCAAAAACCTTTCCCCTTTGAGAGAGAACTTGGATTTTGTAAGAGAGATCTTTGAAGTTTATGCACTTAAGTGTTTATCTCACTGAATCTCTTCTATCTATCTTCTTTCTAGCTTGATTATTCAACATCTATCAATGGAATCATCCTCTATCCAAATCGATTTTGAGGGGTTCTTAATGGGTCTTGAGTAGTCTTTTAGGGTTTAGAGATGGGATAGATTAGGATGTCCCAAGGCTTGATTCATGGTGTTTAGAGGTAGATCTTCTTATATCCTTTCTTGTTTAATGTTCTTAAGGCAAAATCGAGCTTGAAAAGTAGGTTTAGATCATAAGGCATTTTATGCACATTAAGTGTTTGATGAATTACCTTGATGAATTAAACAAGAGATTTATATTCCTAGCATATGACAATAGTTATCTAGGGTGTATTTTTGGTTGATCTTGTTGATTTAAACTTAATACTTGCTAATCAATGATCCACGATTGTCTAGAGGGGTGAGTTAGCTGTCCAGGACAAGTTGAATAAGGCAATTTGGACGCGTGATTTGAGAGCTACCGCAGTTTTACTGAAGTCGCCTCATGACGTCTACATCGACCAGTTGCGTTGATGTTCAGCTTCAGGACGTTTACATCGACCAAAGGTTGATGCAACAGCCAGATGGAAGATCATGCCCTTAGCATCAACCAGTTGCGTTGATGTTAAGCTTCAGGACGTTTACATCGACCATAGGTGGATGCAACAACCAGATGGAAAATCAGGACCTTAGCATCAACCAGTTGCATCAACCAGTTGCGTTGATGTTCAGCTTTACATCGACACAAGTGGATGCAATAGCCGGATGGAAGATCAGGCCCTTAGCATCAACCAGTTACATCAACCTGTTACGTTGATGTTAATCCTGTCGCCCACTTTTCTTATAAATACCCATCAAAACCTAATTTTTGTTTCATGCTTTTTGTTAGTCAAAAACCTTTCCCCTTTGAGAGAGAACTTGGATTTTGTAAGAGAGATCTTTGAAGTTTATGCATTTAAGTGTTTATCTCATTGAATCTCTTCTATCTATCTTCTTTCTAGCTTGATTATTCAACATCTATCCATGGAATCATCCTCTATCCAAATCGATTTTGAGGGGTTCTTAATGGGTCTTGAGTAGTCTTTTAGGGTTTAGAGATGGGATAGATTAGGATGTTCCAAGGCTTGATTCATGGTGTTTAGGGGTAGATCTTCTTATATCCTTTCTTGTTTAATGTTCTTAAAGCTAAATCGAGCTTGAAAAAGTAGGTTTAGATCATAAGGCATTTCATGCACACCAAGTGTTTGATGAAATGCCTTGATGAATTAAACAAGAGATTTATATTCCTAGCATATGACAATAGTTGTCTAGGGTGTATTTTTGGTTGATCTTGTTGATTTAAACTTAATACTTGCTAATCAATGATCCACGATTGTCTAGAGGGGTGAGTTAGCTGTCCAGGACAAGTTGAATAAGGCAATTTGGACGCGTGATTTGAGAGCTACCGCAGTTTTACTGAAGTCGCCTCATGACGTCTACATCGACCAGTTGCGTTGATGTTCAGATTCAGGACGTTTACATCGACCACAGGTGGATGCAACAGCCAGATGGAAGATCAGGCCCTTAGCATCAACCAGTTGCGTTGATGTTAAGCTTCAGGACGTTTACATCGACCATAGGTGGATGCAACAACCAGATGGAAAATCAGGCCCTTAGCATCAACCAGTTGCATCAACCAGTTGCGTTGATGTTCAGCTTTACATCGACACAAGTGGATGCAATAGCCGAATGGAAGATCAGGCCCTTAGCATCAACCAGTTACATCAACCTGTTACGTTGATGTTAATCCTGTCGCCCACTTTTCTTATAAATACCCATCAAAACCTAATTTTTGTTTCATGCTTTTTGTTAGTCAAAAACTTTTCCCCTTCGAGAGAGAACTTGGATTTTGTAAGAGAGATCTTTGAAGTTTATGCATTTAACTGTTTATCTCATTGAATCTCTTCTATCTATCTTCTTTCTAGCTTGATTATTCAACATCTATCCATGAAATCATCCTCTATCTAAATCGATTTTGAGGGGTTCTTAATGGGTCTTGAGTAGTATTTTAGGGTTTAGAGATGGGATAGATTATGATGTTCCAAGGCTTGATTCATGGTGTTTAGGGGTAGATCGTTTTCTATCCTTTCTTGTTTAATGTTCTTAAGGCTAAATCGAGTTTGAAAAAAGTAGGTTTAGATCATAAGGCATTTAATGCACACTAAGTGTTTGATGAAATGCCTTGATTAATTAAACAAGAGATTTATATTCCTAGCCTATGACAATAGTTGTCTAGGGTGTATTTTTGGTTCATCTTGTTGATTTAAACTTAATACTTGCTAATCAATGATCCACGATTGTCTAGAGGGGTGAGTTAGCTGTCCAGGAGAAGTTGAATAAGGCAATTTGGACGCGTGATTTGAGAGCTACCGCGGTTTTACTAAAGTCGCCTCATGACGTCTACGTCGACTAGTTGCGTTGATGTTCAGCTTCAGGACGTTTACATCCACCACAGGTGGATGCAACAACCAGATGGAAGATCAGGCCCTTAGCATTAACCTGTTGCATCAACCAGTTGCGTTGATGTTAAGTTTCAGGACGTTTACATCGACCACAGGTGGATGCAACAGCCAGCAGAAAGATAAGGCCCTTAGCATCAACCAGTTGTATCAACCAGTTGCGTTGATGTTCAGCTTTACATCGACACACGTGGATGCAACAGCCGGATGGAAGATCAGGCCCTTAGCATCAACCTGTTACATCAACATGTTATGTTGATGTTAATCCTGTCGAACACTTTTCTTATAAATACCAATCTAAACCTAATTTTTGTTTCATGCTTTTTGTTAGTCGAAAACCTTTCCCCTTTGAGAGAGTACTTGGATTTTGTAAGAGAGATATTTGAAGTTTATGCACTTAAGTGTTTATCTCATTGAATATCTTCTATCTATCTTCTTTCTAGCTTGATTATTCAACATCTATCAATGGAATCATCCTCTATCCAAATCGATTTTGAGGGGTTCTTAATGGGTCTTGAGTAGTCTTTTAGGGTTTAGAGATGGGATAGATTAGGATGTTCCAAGGCTTGATTCATGGTGTTTAGGGGTAGATCTTCTTATATCCTTTCTTGTTTAATGTTCTTAAGGCAAAATCGAACTTGAAAAGTAGGTTTAGATCATAAGGCATTTTATGCGCACCAAGTGTTTGATGAAATGCCTTGATGAATTAAACAAGAGATTTATATTCCTAGCATATGACAATAGTTGTCTAGGGTGTATTTTTGGTTGATCTTGTTGATTTAAATTTAATACTTGCTAATCAATGATCCACGATTGTCTAGAGGGGTGAGTTAGCTGTCCAGGACAAGTTCAATAAGGCAATTTGGACGCGTAATTTGAGAGCTACCGCAGTTTTACTAAAGTCGCCTCATGACGTCTACATCGACCAGTTGCGTTGATGTTCAGCTTCAGGACGTTTACATCGACCAGTTGCATCAACCAGTTGCGTTGATGTTAAGCTTCAGGACGTTTACATCGACCACATGTGGATGCAACAGCCATATGGAAGATTAGTCCCTTAGGATCAACCAGTTGCGTTGATGTTCAGCTTTACATCGACCACAGGTGGATGCAACAGCCGTATGGAAGATCAGGCCCTTACCAGCAACCAGTTACATCAACATGTTACGTTGATGTTAATCCTGTCGCACACTTTTCTTATAAATACCCATCTAAACCTAATTTTTGTTTCATGCTTTTTGTTAGTCAAAAACCTTTCCCCTTTGAGAGAGAACTTGGATTTTGTAAGAGAGATCTTTGAAGTTTATGCATTTAAGTGTTTATCTCATTGAATCTCTTCTATCTATCTTCTTTCTAGCTTGATTATTCAACATCTATCCATGGAATCATCCTCTATCTAAATCGATTTTGAGGGGTTCTTAATGGGTCTTGAGTAGTATTTTAGGGTTTAGAGATGGGATAGATTAGGATGTTCCAAGGCTTGATTCATGGTGTTTAGGGGTAGATCTTCTTATATCCTTTCTTGTTTAATGTTCTTAAGGCTAAATCGAGCTTGAAAAAGTAGGTTTAGATCATAAGGCATTTCATGCACACCAAGTGTTTGATGAAATCCCTTGATGAATTAAACAAGAGATTTATATTCCTAGCCTATGACAATAGTTGTCTAGGGTGTATTTTTGGTTGATCTTGTTGATTTAAACTTAATGATTGCTAATCAATGATCCACAAATAATGATTTTCTAATGGGTTAGGTGATTAGCATAGTGACTAATTGCTTGAATGAGAATTAGTCAAGTTTAGGATCTTATACCTAGGGATTAGCTTGTTTGAGTAAACGAACATCATGAATTCAATTTGGGACTTCTTATATCGATAACCCCATCTCTAGATTCGCTTTTGCTTATTGATTTACATCTTGCTTAGTTTCTTATTTGCTTTGATTTAGTTCCTTAATCACAACACACTTGTTTAGCTTAACTTACAATTGTTCCTTGCATTCTTAGTGTTTAGGATAAATCCCGATAAGGTTCGGTAACCTCTTATGCTACAATTGCATTTAGAGAATTGACTCTAGAGATATCAAAATATCTTGTATCAATTTGGCGCTGTTGCCATATTGGGATTTGTTTTAACATTGAGATTTAGGTTCTTAGTGAGCTTAAGTATTATTTGCTACCAAGTTACTAATCTTCTTTGCTTCCTAGTGTTCTTTCTATTTATAGGTGCATGCATACCTGTTCCCGTGGCAATACTAACCTAGTGGAACCGAGGGACGACATTGATCAACTTGAGAGAGGTTCAAGACCAAGACGAAACCGAGGGAGAGTTCAAGTAGGAGTTGGTAACGATATGGAAGATCTTCATGATATTCCACTCAGGAACGTTCATGAGAACATTCCCCACCAAAGAAACGGTGGGAATGGCAACAACCAAGGAGGTGGTGGCAATGGAAACCATCACCAACCAAACCGTCCCAACAATCCGCCAAGAGCTAGACACGTTTTTGGAGAGGGTGATGCTGCTAATGCTCACCAAAACTAGCAAGGCATTCAAGCTCCACCGGTGGAAAACAACAACTTTGAGGTCAAACCCGGGCTAATCAACATGGTTCAAGCTAACAAGTTCCATGGGTTGTCAATGGAGGATCCTATAGATCACATTGACCAATTTGACCGGATATGTGGTCTCACTAAGATCAATGGGGTCTCCGAAGACGATTTCAAGCTTCGTCTCTTCCCGTTCTCTTTAGGTGACAAGGCTCACCAATGGGAAAAGACCTTGCCTCAAGGATCTATTACTTCATGGGATGATTGCAAAAGGGCGTTT
>PKML01030684.1:348651-361980 GCA_002933935.1 Eutrema yunnanense
GTTTAGAATAAGGAAATTAAACAATAGATTGCAATCATAAAAAAAACTAAAGTTTTAAAAAAGAAAAGAACAATTAGTAATTCTTAAAAAAACCAAAAACTTAAAATGGAATACAATCCTAAATAGAAAATGAATTATCATTCTCCACCTCTAGATAACCAAATTGATAGCTTCTCAATTTCACATTCATAATTCGAAAATGTAAAGTTATTAAAAAATATATATATATAGATATCGTATTATATAAAGTTGGATCTCTCAATGTGAGTATGACACGTAGAATAATTCTCACTCACGAGAACATGACATTTGTCACGGTTAATTTAGATCTTGACATGTGTCAGTTTAATTTAAAAAATAAATGAATTAAAGTAAATATTAATCAAATTAGCTTTAATTTATAATTTATCCTAAAAGGCAAGATTAATATAGTAAGAAAAAAATATTTAGTAGTTTTCCATTTAGATTAAAAAAATTAATCATAAAATAAAAAGAGTTTTAATTTCTCACCTCTATATAAACCACAATTTGGTAGTATATCAATTACACCAAAAAGAAATAAAAGTTCAATAATCGTATCCACAACCATTTACTGCATCTATTCACCAAATTTTTCTTTCAATGTATATATTTATTTTATCGTAAACTTTGTTTCTAAATTTATATATAAGATATTTTCACAGGTGATCTAATTTTGTTTCCCATTTTATCGTCTTTCATTTTTTTCACGGGTTATAAAATATTAAATTACAAACCCGCATATATGCGGGTACTTAATTATCTAGTGGATATATATACTCGTATTGATTTGAATTGCTTTTTATTTGCATAACACACCATGTACTCGGTAAATTTTGCAAGAACAAGCTTGATCTTGTAAGTTACATGAAGTTCATCAGTTTAGTTATGTCTTTAAGAATTGCTATTTGAAGTTCAACATCTTTTCACTCTGTCTCCAAGAAGTTAACGAGCTCATCCAATGCGTTGTATGAGGATCCTCCACTTCTCACAGAAGCTATGATCTTCTCTTTTAAACCAATGGATCTATGCCTTATGCCTGCACCTTCGTCATCAATGATCAACCTCTTCACTATTCTCTTAACCTGTTCTCTTTCCACTTCATCTTCAACCCGAATCCCAATTTTCCACACACTCTCTATATACTTTGCGTTTAACTTCTGCTCACCGTTAAAAGGCCTGCAGATCATTGGGACTCCTTCCACAATGCTCTCGAGCGTTGAGTTCCATCCACAATGGCTCCAGAAGCCTCCCACTGCAGGATTCCCAAGTACTTCATTCTGTGGTGCCCATTTCACTATGTATCCTCTTTCAGAGACCACCTTACTTACTTCCTCTGGTAATGACTCCATCACAGGGATAGAGCCCGGTCGGATGACCCATAAGAAAGGTTGTTTGCTATCACACAGTCCCCAAGCCATCTCCAGAACTTCCTTGGTTTCCATGTCAAATATGCTTCCTAAGCTTACGTATATGACTGACCTCGGTTTCTGCTTGTTCAGCCATTCCATGCAGCTCTTGTCCTCTTCGAGTAAACTAGAATTCGATGAAGATGTAATGTGAAGAGGGCCTAATGGGTACACTGGAATTCCGAGTTCTTGCTGCAGCCATGACAGAGACGAGTTCTCTAGACAGCTCACTGTATTGATGATAACAGCGGAAGCTGTTCTTTTGTTGACTGCTTCCCTACAGAGCTCTACAAATCGCTCTAGAGGCCCGAATCCTGAAGTCGGGAGGTCTTTGTAACTTAATGGATACAAATCTTCCACCACTTTGTTCTGCATTTCAGGATCTGTAGAGTAACAATAAATCTCAGTTGAGTAATATGACATGTTACAGAATGGATAATAAGCTAGTTTTAAGTACCTTGTATGTCGATCAAGAAATTCTTGGCATTGATCACTTTGCTTAAAACATTGCAACAAACTCTATGTGTAGCACTTGTAGTGTTGAAGATGATACTGGGAAGCTTGAACTCCTTAGCTGCAGCTCCACAGAAGTACATGAGATCATCGTAGATGATACATGCTATGTCATCGCCTTGTTGCAGCAACAACTGAGCTATACAGTCCTTGAAACTTGCCTCGCTGGTTTTGTTGAGTTTTATCAGGAACTCGACTGGTCCAAATGTCTCGAGTTGAGACACTGGTAAGCTTTGTGGTATGGTGATAAATTGAAAACCAGGGAAGTGTTGCGAGGAGCTTACTCGATTGAATTCTCCCTGAGCAACTGTAATTGAGAAGCCCTTCGAGTTAAGGGCTTTACCGAGTTGCATCATTGGAGTTATATGTCCTTGTAATGGAAGTGGAACCAACACCACCCTTCTCTTCTCTGCCCTTTTCTCCATTCCTTAACTCTTTCTCTCACTCTCAATGCAAAAGATAGCTGAATGAGTGACCCACTTATGATTTAAAATCCCATTAGCATTGGAGAGATTTCAAAATCTTCCAACAGAGCTCACAATAACTTACCATTGTATTATTAATTAGAAAGCCAACGTTAATGAAGTAAAGTGAATTAGTTGTATTATTAATTCACAATAACTTACCATTGTATTATTAATTAGAAAAGCCAAAGTTTTTTGTTATTTTGTTCTGGCACACATGGAGTTGGTGGTTTTACCCATGGTATTTTTCCCTTTTTTTATTTAGATAATAATAAATCTGTAAAAAAAAATAGGTTTTAATCTCCACTAATCGTTTTTGTTCTATTTGTATATGATTCTCTGCACATACGACACTACATACCAGCTTTATGCATATGCGGAGCTAGTGAAGGAATTCAAGGAAGGGTGGGGTCATGTGATGATATAAGATTGGAATCAACCAAATCTTATTAATCACAAGATGTTAAAGTGGACAAGTTTGTTGCGGATTGAAGTTCACCATTTAAAGTTGCGGGAGTCTTTGAGATAAGAACACGAATCAATGTCTATGTGAATCCACATAAATACAGAGATCTCACTTGCTTTTTAATGGAATCACATACAATAGAAAAGACAAACAAACAAAGCCTAAATTTCAAAGGTGAGAAAATTTTTGATTTACTTAATATTTCAAATTGAAGGGTGATTTTTTTACAATGAGATGAGTTGAGCTTTCATAAACAAAAGCTAAAATCTTGGTAAATAATTCTAATATAAATGTAAATCAATAATGCAAATGTCTAGGCTATTTTCTAGCCATTAGGAGTAATTGCTCGGTCAAATAGTCAACTCTTTTAAAGACTTGTATCTTGAAAGCTTGGGTTGGAAGTGGTGATATTTTGGCACGTCTAGGTTCACTGAACAAGCCTTCAAATCGCAACAATAATGATAGGGAAGGAGCCATTGTGATTTGAATGTCTTTGGCTCTATTTTAGGCAAGTTTGACTCGAGCTTGATCCACCTAATCAAGTGAGGTGTGGTGCACCTTAGGACGTCTAGATCAATCTCTAGATGGTCTCCTGGTTTTCAAATAAAGTTTTGAAACTCACACAAATAAAACCTTTGGAGACTTTCCTTATTTGGTCGAGGAAGAAACCGTTTACAATCGTTGCGATCATCCGATAGATCCGGGTTGATCCAGGTCGGATCTTCTTGGTTTTGGACGCTCCAATGGAACTTCAAGTAGACCTTCTTCTTACTTGGGTTGGGCCATGCACTGGTGAAGTTAAGTAGTCAGTTTTTGGGCTCATTCGGTTTGGTGGAATAGGATCCAATGAGATGATTTATTTGATTAAGTTTGTCTCGAGGTGGATTTTTTGAGTTTCCCAAAGTCTTGACATTACTCTTTTTTATGTGCATATGCTGACTTGATGTCTGCATCAGCTTTTAAAATTTAAATTATGTAGTACTAAATTGAGTATTATCACTGCAGGGTCTTCAATACTTTGGAAATTAGTTTTGTAAAAAAGTCACTGTACCAAACGACTGTTGACATATGATTTGTCAATTTAACCCCTATGTTTTTTTTTTTTAAAACTCACCCTTATCTTCTTCTTCACCGGATCTATCACCGATCTTTATCGTTCGAAACCATCTCAGTTTACAAATCTCTGAGATCGAGAGGATATTCGCGTGATCGGTCGTCTACAAGACCACAACCATGGGAGGAGGAAGATTCATGATGACGACAACGAAGGTGGCTGGAATCATAGTCGGAAAAAGACGATTTAGGTTCCCGGCGGCGACGCCTCCGGTAAATAATTAGTTTGTGATTAGAAATGCCGTCGGGTCTAAGCTAGTTTCGACCTCGATTTCATCGGTTGTTCATCCTTCCGCCGTAGAAGACGCGATGAATATGCATATATAGGCCAGTTTGGGACAATTGGGAATTCGCCTAAAAGGAGCTGATTTGAGCAAACCTCCTACTTTCCAAGAGGCAATCAATAAGTAAAATTCATCCTTAATCTTATACTTCTTTTACACTCTCAAACTCGTATGTGGGCTTTTACGTTTACCAATTTGATTTAATTCAGATTATGTTTTCTAATTCGAGGAATCTTGATTGAATTTTCTGGGTTAGTCTTTGGTGTTTAGATTCGTTATAGCCATTTCCTGTTGTTATTAGTGCTTCATGTGAAATTAGAAATCGAGAAAGTAGAAGAATTTGCCAGAGGTGTATTTTATTGTTGAAAAATAAAACCTTTCACAAGATTACACAACTCTGATAATATAAGTTATCTTGATAATCAAATAGATAATTCATAATCAAATATGAGTTATCTTGATAATATGAGTTATCAATATGAGTTATCTTGATAATCAAATAGATATCTATAATCAAATATGAGTTATCTCGATAATAAGAATTATCGATGTGTGTTATCTTGATAATCGAATAAATATCTATGATCAAATATGAGTTATCTTGATAATAAGAATTATCAATATGAGTTATCTTGATAATCAAGTAGATATCGACGATATTCGGATAACATTTTTATGTCGACGATATGCGGATAACAATTTTCGTTTTTTGCAATATAAGCAGTAGGAGTATTTTCGTCCGAATTAGCACTTTACTTTTTCTAAAACTAATTTCCAGTTATTGAAGGCTATTTACTTAATTTTTTAGTTATATGAAGCTATATATTAAATTTACCCTACTAAATTTAATGGTTAGGCATGCAAGTTGATTAATTTTTTCTTCATTGTCCCCCGGTAACCATCGATCGAATTTTACTATTGACCCCTTTCCACCTTTTTTTTTTGGCCCATAACAAGTTATTTAGTGTAACATCTCATTAACCATTACATATTTTCTATTATTAACCCTAACTTTTGTTTTTCAAAAGAAAAATGTTTTTTTTTCCATTTTTGAACCTTCGCTTCTTTTAAAAATAACCATCTCTTCTATTTATTTTTCTTTATATCACACATTCTCTTAATTTAAACCACCTTTAATTTTTCTCTTGTTATTAATCATATTTAACTTTGAAGATTGGTTAGTTTATACTCATACTTTTCTTATTCTCTTCTAGTTCTTATTCTTTAATATTTGAATAAATGGTTTTACAAACTATATTAAATGTTGTTCTTAACCTGATGAACAAAAAATGCTAAACAACAAGTTATTGGAATTAACAAAGTATATTATTTAGAAATTGGTTGAAGTTTTTTAGATAATAATTTCTTCAGCTATATATAAACTACAGCAAACTAATTATATGTGAGATGTTTTGAAAATTTATACAAAAAACACTTTACAATAGTTACAAAATACTATTTATGCAAGAATAGTTTACGTTTTTTTAATTTTATATTGTATTTGATATAATTTTATATTATAATGAGCACTCGGATATCCGAACCCGAACCGAACAGATCTTTCGGATTTTCGGATTCATGAATTTAATATCCATTCGGATATTATGTATTTTTCGGATCGGTTCGGTTCGGTTTTAATCGGATTCGGTTCGGTTTGGATATTGAAATCAAGATCCGAAATTAATCAAAAAAAAAATCGGATTATTCGGATTATTTGGATTATTCGGATTTATTGTAACCGAATACAACCAAAAAACCGAAAAATATCCGTAAAAACCCGAAAAAATCGAAATTTTTTTTCGGACTTATGAAAAAATTTGGATTTATGAAAATTTTGGATTTATGAAAAATTTAGGATTCGGATTATTCGGTTATATTGTAACCGAAAAACCCGGAAAAACCGAAAAACCCGAAAAAACCGATCCGAAGTATAACCGAAATATTATATGTTTGGTTAATTCGGATATCCGAACGGATTTCGGATATTAACCGAACCGAACCGAAATCCGAAGTTACTCACACTAAAGATCCATTCGGTTATTTTTAAATATCCGACCCCGAACCGAATCCGAATTTTTTCGGTTTTTCGGGTATGGATTTTTTGGATCCGAATAATATGCCCATGCCTACTCTGATCCATTAGAATAATTTTCTAGCTCCGCCACTAGCAAATTGCTGGGAATGTGGTTGCTCCTTAGGATATTTCCTCCAACGTAGCAGTGCCGGCTTAAGAAATGGGACAAGGGGTGCGACCGCCACATGGCCCAACCCCGTGTCCTAATAATTAAGAGTCCCGATTTTTTATATATATTTTTTTCACTAAAAAAACAAATAAAATAATAAAATTTAGATTGAAAAGGGCTAATAAAATTATTTTATATGTATTTTTCATAAAACAATTCTACAAAAACATTACACAATTTTTTTTTAAAAAACTAGTATAACATCTTTAAAAAAAAAATTAAGGCTTCAAATTTTTTTTTTTTTACCCTAGGACCCATAATAATATTGAGTCTGTCCAGGCAACAAGCACTTCTTTGCTTGGCAAAGAAGAGTCCAACACATGCGACATCTGAGTATTTTTGGTTGGTATACAAATAAGTATAAATTGTTTGTATACAATTAAGTGTTCTCATATTCTTCCTTTACATAACAATTCATTTTGTTGCTCATTCACACACTAATGAACTTTCAACCGCTCGATGAAAGTGACATTCCAATTAAAAACTAAGCCTTGACATATAATTGTTCCAAGATGATCTCCCCTCTCTACATTTCAACATCTTTTCACTCTGTCTTCAAGAAGTTTACGAGCTCATCCAATGCGTTGTATGAGGAGCCTCCACTTCTCACAGAAGCTTCGAGCTTCTCTTTTAAACCAATGGATCTATCCCTTATGCCTGCACCTTCGTCATCAATTATCAACCTCTTCACCATTCTCTTAACCTGTCCTCTTTCCACTTCACCTTCCAGCTTAATCCCAATTCTCCAAACACTCTCTATATACTTTGCGTTTAACTTCTGCTCGCCAGTAAAAGGCCTGCAAATCATTGGAACTCCTTCCGCAATGCTCTCGAGCGTTGAGTTCCATCCGCAGTGGCTCCAGAAGACTCCCACTGCGGGAAGCGCTAGAACTTCATTCTGCGGTGCCCATTTCACAATGTATCCCTTTTCTGAGACAATCTTACTGACTTCCTCTGGCAATGACTCGGTTATAACCCACAAGAAAGGTTGGTTGCTATCACACAACCCCCAAGCCATCTCCAGAACTTCCTTGGTTTCCATCTGAGCTTTGCTTCCCAAGCCTATGTATATGACTGACCTCGGTTTCTGCTTGTTCAGCCATTTAATGCAGCTCCTGTCCTCTTCCAGTAAACTACAATTTGCTGAAGATGTAATGTGAAGAGGGCCTAATGGATACATTGGAATTCTGAGTTCTTGTTGCAGCCATGACATAGACGAGCTCTCTAGACAACTCGCCGTGTTGATTATAATAGCGGACGCTGTTCTTCTGTTAAATACTTCCCTACAGATATCCAAATATCGCTCTAGTGGCCCCATTCCTGAAGTCGGTAGGTCTTTGTATCTTAACGGATATAAATTTTCCACCACCTTTTCTTGCATTTCAGGATCTGAAAAGCAAAAACAAATAGTCTTATGTTGAGTAAAAGGCTGGGTTGCAGAATGGATAATAAGCTAGTTTTGCATACCTTCAATGTCGAGCAGGAACTTCTCGGCGTTGAGTTTGCTTAAAACAGAGCCGCAAACTTGACTTGTAGCACTGACAGTGCTGAATATGACACTGGGGAGCTTGAACTCATTAGCTGCAGCT
This sequence comes from Eutrema yunnanense, assembly GCA_002933935.1. Taxonomy (NCBI): domain Eukaryota; kingdom Viridiplantae; phylum Streptophyta; class Magnoliopsida; order Brassicales; family Brassicaceae; genus Eutrema; species Eutrema yunnanense. Next base: position 356,751 of record PKML01030684.1, read on the forward strand.
TCTGAGAAGTACATGAGCTCGTCATAGATGATACATGCGATATCATTGCCTTGTTGTAGCAACAACTGAGCTATACAGTCCTTGAAGCTTGCCTCGCTTGTTTTGTTGAGCTTTATCAAAAACTCGACTGGTCCAAATGTCTTGATTTGAGACATTGGTAAGCTTTCTTGTATGGTGACAAATTGAAAGCCAGGGAAGTGGCTAACTTGATTGAATTCTCCCTGAGCAACTGTAATTGAGAAGCCCTTCGAGTTAAGGGCTTGACCGAGTTGAATCATTGGAGTTATATGTCCTTGTAATGGAAGTGGAACTAACACTATCCTTCTCTTCTCTGCCTTTTTCTCCATCGCTTCTTAACCTCTCTCACTTCTTTCATATATCAATGAAAAACATCTCTAAATAAGCAATCTATATTATTATTAAAATCCCATTAGCATATGATTCTACAGCCTTGCGGATGAGACTGTGTTATACAATATACATGCGCTCACTGCTAACGTCACACAAAAAGTCAATGGTTTTTGTTTGTTTGTTTGTCTATGCACATGTGACATTGCATACCAACCTTATGCTTACATTACATTGATGTCATTGATGTGAAGGTCAAAGGCCCTTTTGGATATTTCCTCAAAAATGAATAATTCTCAACACATGCAAAATGAATAATTCTCAATCATTATTGGATTCAAGGGAAAAGTCTTTGCCTTAGATCAGTTGACCCAGCATAGTTACAGGCTATGAAAATAAGGACCACGCACATATAAAATTCAAAAGATAACTATTGCTCCATATTTTCTAGTCCATCTTCTTCCACTTGAAATGGAATAATTCACTACAAGAAAACACCCGTTTTACAACGGAAAAATTCGATGTAAAATCGATGTAAAACAGAGTTTTCGACGGATTAACGACGAATGCCAATTCGTCGTAAATGGATCGTCATAAAACCCTAATCGTCGTAAAATTTAGGACGTATAAAAATCGTCGTAACATATTCGTCGTAAATACGTCGTAACGTTAGGACGAATGTTTATGACGATATTACGACAAATAGTGAAGGAGTATTTACGAAAACTTTTACGACGATATTACGATGGTTTATTTACGACGATGTTACGACGGACTTATTTACGACGATATTACGACAGATTGATTTACGACCATGTTACGACGGTTTAATTTACGACGAAATTATTTACGACGGTTTTATTTACGACGAAATTATTTACGACGAAATTACGACGATCTATCGAATTTAATTATTAATTTAAATTATTTCATTATTATTTTTAATTAATTATTAATTAAAATTAAAATAAAATTAAATTTATAATAATTTAAAAATTAAAATAAAATTAAAATTAAAATTAAAATTTTAAAAATAAAAATCTGAAAATACAAAATAAAATCCGAAAATACAAAATAGAAAATCTTAATTATTAAGACCAAACTCTTCGAAAAGCTCCTCGTCGGTGCGGTTAATCACGTCCGATACCCGATCCGCGAGAGGATTACTCGACGTCGATGCTTGTTGCGCTTTTAGCGATGTCGCTAATACGGGATTATCCATGGCTAGAATGTCGAACAGAGTATCGTATCCTTGGATCGTCTTACCTAATCCAAGGATCTTCTGATGGTCTTCCGCCTGCTTCGCCCGCAAACTGTTGATCTCGGTATTGGCGGTGTTCAACTCGTTCCTCAACCCAACCGGATCGTCGTGAGGTACGGAAGCCGAGGCAACAAAACTACCTCGAATCGATCCCAAACCTAAAACTCTGCCTTTCTTCTTCGGAGCAACCTAAAAAAAAACGTTAAAATTAATAAATTTGAATACGAAATAATTTAGTAAAACTATAATGTGATATTTGTTACCTCTTCAAATATCTCGTCCATCTGGGCTGTGGTCAAAGCGGCATTGGACTGGACCGAGCTACCGCCATGTGATAGCTGCTGAGAGAGTTGAGTTTGACGCTCCTCGACCCGTGCCTGCACGTCATTGTAAACCTGCTCCGCTCGAGGATCCACAAAAGAACCGTCCTTCTTTTTGTGAGTTTCCTCAAAAACTCTAGTCATCGGAGGAAGTTCGCCTCCGTTTGCCTACAAAATAAAGATTAAAAAATTAACGGTTAAAGATTAAATTTAATTAGTTAAAAAGCATAAAAAAAAATATAAGGAAAAAAATCATACCATTTGTAGACGAGACGCCTTCCCGCAAATGACGTCTGACCTGAAGTATGTGGCAACACCGCCCGAAAACCGTCTGAACCGATAGTGTTCCGGGAAGCGGAACACTTAGCAGCCACCGCCTGCGAATGCGGTTTTGTCCAGTATGCCTTCAAGCCGTTCCAGACTTCGAAAGACATGTACGGGGGCTTCGCTTCATCGCCGTCAACCTACCACTTCCGCTTCCAATTGGAGACGGTATTGTTGAGCCGGAATTTTCCCTTCTCCTTAAACTCCGTCTTCACCGTCTCGTTGATCGCAACATCCCAGTGCCATTTTTGCTATAAAAACAAAAAAACAATTAGAAAAGATTAAATAAAATAAAATTAAATAAAATTAGATAATAATTAAAAAAAAAAATCTACCGCGAAACATTTGAACCACGTCTCAACGACATCGCCCGGAACGGCCGACCAATTGTAGTGAGGCTCGTCGAAGTAGACCTTGATGGTGTTAGACACACTCCGCCCGACTTTGTTGTCCTCCTTAAACCTGAAATATACAAATATATTTATCAGTTAACTACATATATATATATATATATATATATTAATGAAAAAAATAAAAAAATCTTACGTACCAAAAGGTGCTGGGCGGGCGGAGCGGATCTAACCGGGGTAAAAGATGATGACCCGGCGACTGCAAAATGTCCTCGACCGTCAATCCCGCATATGGCAAAACGGGTCGAGGTGCTGCAGGTGGAGGTGCAGTAGGCATCTGTGGGGCGGGCCCGGTGTCCGGAACCAAAGACGCGGTGGCAGACGATGACGGGACATCCGAGTTAACACTCGGTCCCGACTCGTCACCCATAAATGCCCGATAGTGAGTCTTACGTGGCCCCATATCTAAAAAAAAAAAACGACTATCAAAAATATAATCCAATCCTATCTAATTCCAATCCTAACTAATAATTATAATCTTAACTAATAATTCCAATCCTAACTAATAATTCCAATCCTATCTAATATTTAAAATTATATAATTAAACTAAACAATTTTTTAAAAAATTACCTTAGTTTGGCTTAGAGAGAGAGAGAAAAAGATTGTGAGCGATGAGGAGAGAAATCTCGCTGGGTTATATAGATTTTGTGGCCGTCGTAAAATCGATGGTAATTTACGACGATTTTATGACGGATTCATCGTAAAATCGTAGTAACTCATGAAACCGTACAGTAAACCAATAAGAAAAATTTAACAACGCGGGAAATTTTTAATCACGCGGCAAAATTAATTTCCGGTTACGACGAGTTTACAACGGATCCGTCGTAAATTACCATTAACATTACGACGGATCCGTCGTAAACTCGTCGTAATATAAGAAATCTAAACCCTAAACCCTAACATACATAACCGTGTTGAATTAACGAAGTAAAGTTGTACATCAAAAACTTTTCATTGTACATAATATAATCAATAATGACGATTGAATCTAACAAATACTAAATTTCCTTATCTCCTCCTACTTCTCTATAACATTCGTTCGATAAGTTTCTTCGTAACTTGCATGAAGTATAAATTGTTAATCATTTTTGTATTATGTCAAAAAACTAACCAACAACATATGTAAAACAATATAATTGATGAAATACCAAACATTTACAACCTATACTCAACCCTAAACCCTAAACCCTATTGAGTATTACGACGAAATTACGACGATTTAAGACACAGTAGTCGTAATCGCGTCGTAAAAGCATCTGTCGTAACATCGTCGTAATTTGCCGTCGAGTTTACGACGGATCCGTCGTAAAAACGTCGCAATCTTAGAAATATAAACTCTATTGTGATTCACCCCGCGTATCCATCAGGCATATTAGCTAGAGTGTGCCAATTTCCCCCATGATTCACAGTTTCTAGTCTCCCAAAATGATCTATTTGCGCTTCTAGATCTTCCCCAGATAGATACACTGGTGGGGGGGACACGCACGATTTTGTTCTTCCTAAACAATCGCTTGTTTCTCCGATATGGATGGTGGATTGGTAGAAACCGACGGTGACAATCAAACCAGCATGTTTTTCGACCATGTTTCAGCTGAAACGCATCTGTCCGATCGAGGCAATACGGACAAGATAACCTCTCATGCGTCGTCCAACTTGATAGCATCCCGTATGCAGGGAAGTCGCTTATTGTCCACATAAGCACCGCACGCATCGTAAAATTTTTTTTCCTCGAACAGCCGTATGTACGAACTCCTGTATACCACAACTGTTTCAACTCTTGTATGAGAGGCTGCATAAACACATCAAGGGAACGTTTCGGATGCTTCAGACCAGGTTCTAATATACTCAAGAATAAAAATTCTCTTTGCATGCACATATCTTGAGGAATGTTGTATGGCGTTAAGATTACTGGCCATAAAGAATATTGTCTACCAGACATACCAAATGGACTAAATCCATCAGTGCAAAGGCCAACATACACATTTCGCTTAAATTTAGCAAATTCCGGGTGTATCGTGTCAAAGTGTTTCCAAGCTTTTGCATCTGACGGGTGAGTCACTTTTCCTTCTCTCTGCGAATGTTCTGCATGCCACCTCATCGATCCAGCTGTCCTTTCAGATTGATACAATCGTTTCAACATATCAGTTATAGGAAGATACCACATCCGTTGGTACGGTATCTTACTACGCCCAGAAGTTTGTGGCCTGAATCTCGACTTTTGGCAAAATCGACACTCCTGCAGCTTATCATCATCTTTCCAAAACAGCATACAATTGTCAACACAGACATCTATTATCTCATAAGGCAACCCAAGACTAAACACCAACTTTTGTATCTCATAGTATGTTTCGGCAGCCAAATTATCAAATACTCTTTAATAAGATTAGCCCAATCATCCATGCAAACCTCATCTAAGTTATGATTAGTTTTAATTGTCATCATCGTAGCTGCTAACGACAATTTAGACTGACCTTCTCTACATCCATCGTAGAGTGGCTGATTTGCAGTGACTAACATATCATAAAACCGCTTCGCATCTACATTGGGTTCCTCAACACTATTATCA